>BMAO01032973.1:0-109185 GCA_019973975.1 Trichonephila clavata
TTCGACCTTGGACCCCCCCCCCCTTGAAAAATTCCTGTGTGTGCTACTGTGTTTGTGTATTAGAATTCAAAATTTGCTTTTTCTGTAAACATTTCGATATTATTTATGAAATTAATTGGAATCAAAAACTGATCTATGGAATTATGCTTGCGATAAAATATTAGTTACCGTAAAATCTGGCGTATAATGCACACCTATATTTTCAAGTTACGTTTTTTAGTTTTTAGGTATTGGCCGCATAACGTGCACCCTTTTTACGAGCAGCCTGAAATGTACATGAGCAATGCTCTTATGTTTTGAAGTCATTTATTCAAGGAATTATCCAGGCTTTAAAAAAAATAGTATAATTCTAGAACTACAACCCTTTAAGTTTATTAGGTATGTCATTTCTTTTAACTTAACATTGTTCCGCGATAGATGTAAAAGTTAATTTTACTTGTGCTTCATCTTTTCTTTAGAATTTTAAAGCTATCATTTTTACATCCGGCACACTATAAAGTTCGATCTTATTTTTTGTGTTAAAGTGGCGTTATACGGCAGATTTTACTGTAAATTAAAGGAAAGATTTTGAATTAAAATGGTCAAATGTTTTTAGTAGTTCTTTCTTTTGCTATATTTATGACTTAGTATTAGAATTAAGCTTGAGTACTCTGATAATCTGTTAAGTAGAGTATTAATATTTTATATCTTTTATGTTAAAAGATTAACACTGTGGATATTAAACATACAATATTTAAGTTCAGTTACAATTATCTGTGTAATTTTGAGTATTCAAATAAAAAAAACGCAACTTGCGTTTTATAAAAAATCGGAATTTGATGTGTGTAAAATTATATATATACTAAATTAGAAAAGAGATCTGTGTATATTAAAGCAGTTTTATATCTTTAGGAACAGTAAAATATTAAGATTATTCTTTAACAATGTTGTGGGCTTTTTTCCCATATGCATTGTGTTTGTGTGCATTTCTCCAGACGTGTATACTATCTTTTCATTTCTTAGATTCAAAAAGAGTATAAACCTTAAAATTCTAGAAGCGATTATATATTTTCTTGTATTACTCTATCTTGTATTAGTATAAATGTTTACATAAATAGTAGAAACTTCGTAATCACCTTATTTGTGTCTCCGTGTTGTTTTTGCTAACTTTTTAAAATAAATACACGTAGTTTTTTTTGTACTAACTCAGACAGTGCCGTACCGCGAAACTTAAAGTACATACTTAAAGAACTGCTGATTCTGATTTTAACAAGATCGGTGTGATTTAAAAATAAGGTAGATGTGGAAATAATCTTTTCACCCCTCGTATCTCAGTCTGCGTTTGCATATTTAAAACAGCTGTGAATTCACGTTTGCTGGTTATTTTACACAAAACGTTGCTTTGCTAGCAAAAATCTCAAGGTTTTTAAATTGTTCAGTCAGCAAAGTTGGACAGCTTATGTTCTGTATGATTTAGTATTTATGGAAAGTTTTTAATAGTGAAGTATATTTAACGTGCATTTTAAATCTTTTCTAACTATCTAAAATAAGCTTTTTAATGTGTTTACTGTATATTTGTGTTAAAAAATTTTTGACTGTCATTTTAATTTCGAGATTAACTGCTTATGTTAAATTGCAGTATGTCATTTTTAAAAATAGCTTTTCGTATCATATGTTGAATCAACATATATAAATAATTCTAATGTCTTTTGAAATATTAATTTTTATATTTGTGTAACAACAAAATAACAGTAGGGAAAACAAATGAATGCATTTGAAAGTTCAAATAAGTGCGCAATCTAATTTAGATATTTTCGTCCAAATTTGACACAGCTCGATTAAAATTCTGATACAATATCGTTTGCAGGAAAACTAAAAAATGTATTTCAATTCAATTTTTAATCTATTTGTATAAAAATCGGCTTCAGAAAATGAACGTGAGCTAGTTGAAAACTGTAGAATCAATTGAATTGCATAAAATTTTACTAATTGTAGCTATATAAAATAAAAGCTCACCACGTAATGGAAATGTTTAGTCAGTTTATCAAGTAAAATTAGATAGCCGTGGTAGCCTATTGGTTATGGTCACGAACTTATGGCCGGTGGGTCACGGGTTTGAGTTCTGGAACCACTGAAGACCCGCTGTGCAGAAGAGGCTGATGAACATTAAATCTGACGAGCACTAAGTCCTGCCGTTGGCTTAGTGTAAACGTTTGGAGAGTGGGATACTGTTTAGGTGTCGTCCTTGTCACTTGACCTAGGCACAGAATTGCGAGGTCCGTCGCCAATACCATTTGTTTTAAAGTGCGACGTAAAAAACTCACTTAAAATCGTTAAGGCTCATCCCCCCCCGTTGATGTAGTGTGGTAGTTAGGAGAGGGGGTACCTCAGGTGTCGTCCTCGTCACGTGACCTAGTTTAAAAGTTTCGAGGTCCGTCGCCAATAGCCCTCGTGTTGCTTTATTGTGTGCCGGTAATATAACTCTCTCTCACTTTCACGTAAAATCAATTAATGTGTCTTGCATATGCTAGTTACAGTTATTATAATTAGATGACAATTCTACTTTTATTCATGATAAATATAAATTATAAATGAAAGATTTAACAAGATATTAATATTGAAATATATTTAAATAAAATAAAAATATTAAATTTATATATCAAATTAGTTGTGTTAAAATTAAACGCTAAATAATTTTATATCTGGTACAGTTTATCTAAATATTCTTGGTAGTTGTGAACAACTGCTCTAACAAAAAATAAACAGAATAACATAAAATATTCCGCCAAACATAATGCTTTGCTCGAGAAAACTTAATAAATGATTCCATCTTCTTTTTATGGTAAGGGAAGGGGTAAAAATGAAAAGTGAATAAGAAAAGAAAGCAGCAGACGCATTCTAGAATCGGAAACAGTCCCGAGGCAGAGAAATATTTTATTATTCACTGCGTTTCCGCTATTCGTAAATCTGCCTACTTTGGCAAAATTTCCACCTGATAGCCGCAATGCCAGAATGCACAACATAATTTCGTGAAATGCCTCTTCCGTTTTCTCCTTTCATTTTCTCGCTTCCAATTCGAATAAATTGGAGAAAGATCTAAAATATATTGTAGTAGGTATAAAAAAATCCGTGGAACTTCTTGAAGGCATTTTACGCGTAGTTTGGATTGCCGCGGAATTATTTGAAGTTTGCTTAGACGTAGGAATGGAACTGAAAGGAAGTGATGACAGTAATTAAACGATATGGCTGTTCTTAAGCGTGTAAACATATTTACCTATTAACATTGTTATTAAACTAGATAATCTAATTAATATCGTACTATATAACTCTAAAATTATTTTTGAAGAACCTTATGATTTCGAATCATATTTACGTGATGAATTTGTGGCTGCATTGGATTTTATTTTAAAAATCCGTTGAAAAAATATCATACACTAGGTTTCAGTAGAATCGTTGTTCGAACCCGTGACTTTTCGTTCGTGAAACTCGTGCTTCTATATACCTCTAGTTTACCTCGGATATTAGGAAATATAAATAATGAATGGGGGGGGGGGGGTAGCAAAATCAAAACTGCTAAAGGAAGTACTTTTAGAAAAATATTTTAAAAGTTGAATTTTTTTCTTTTCTTCCATAATTGAAATTGAGTGTGTGTTAAAAAGCAATAAAAATAAATTTCGATTATATTTGCACAAACTTTCGTATATTCTATCAAATGATTCATTCTTACAATCATCGCATGATATTTCACTATCCTTATAAACATTAGAATAAATTCTTCCTTCTTGTTTCAAGACGAGGACTGTGCCAAAAATCTAAGCACATAATTAAAAAAAAAACCTTCTAGCATCAAATTTGTTTTATCAAAAAAGATTTTTAATAAATGAATATTGATTTTTTTGTTCCTATAATATTGTCAATCGGGCTTGTATAAACATAATCTTTGTAATTCACATTTACTTATACTTGTGTAATTAAATAGGTTGTTATTTTGATTTCTGATGAAAATTCTTCTGAAGTACAATAAGGAAGGCCTATGTATATGAAATAACTATAAAATATATTAAGCAATATATTTCAAACATTTAATTCATATACATTTAAAACAATAAAATAGCCTTATTAGTAGCAGATCGCGAGATTATAATGTTTTTATTTCTGCCTTATTGAATAAAAAAAAATGGTGTGTGCTAATGACCACACGATAGAAATGAAAACTCCTGTTTTATTCCGGGCAAGAGAATCCAATTGTTCGGATGTACTACGTTTTCTTTTACATTTTCGCATGCGGGCGTTAAGTAGTTCTCTTTTTCGGGCTTTTAATCAGTGGATTTATTTATTTCATCCCTTTTCTGTGAAGGGTAATGTTTAAATAATTATGCATTCTTATATATTTATATTTGAGTATATACAATTTAAATGTCAATTAGTCGTAATTATTTAAAATATTTATATGTAAATTACATATTTAGATTATATTTATATAATATATATGCTTATATGGTACTTATGTACTACAGCAACAATGCCAAGTTGGCAGCCCTGATTTCCCATGAGTTGAAATCCCTGTTATGTTATTATGACCAAGTATCTAGGCTGAGGAACGTCTTCTTTCTCTTCATATATTATTTTACGTTTTTCTCTTTATGATTCATTTCTATTTTTTTACTTTGAATTTTACTATTTTAATGCCTCTAATTTCAATATTTAATATCCTATTTTGCTTTCGAAAAGGATATTTACAAAAATTATTACTATTTTAGCTTTGATAGTTTAAATGAACAACATAAAAAACAGGTATTTATTACAGAAAAAAAAATCAGTTATGACTTCTGACAAAAGAGAATAACAAAATTGCTGCTATTCTTAGTCCGATAATTTTTCCTGAGAGAAAGAACATGAATAGTAGATGAAATACCATTGTTTCTCGTATTTGTTTTATCTGCTATCTTCTGCATCTTTCTCATCAATCCTTGATTTCTCTCCATTCAGGACGGAATTGCGAATGTGATTGGGTTACTAATAGCCAGAGAGTACTACATTTCCTGTTCTGGATTATCAGAGCGCGCCATTAAATTGCATTATGACAATATTGCTAATACTATCTCAGTTTGTTCTGTGTTTGATATGAACTCGGTACAATAGAATTGCTCTATTTAACATCCTTTATGGCGATTAAGATAATACTTGTTCAATTAATCGATTATGATCTGACAGAAATCATTGAAGATGCGATGGAATGCTCCCCCCCCCATCTGTTTAATCTTTTCAAAATCGATAAGTACTTCGACAGTACTTAAAACTGTGTAAAGAGAAAAAAAAATAATATTTATAATTCAGTAAAATATTAAAACTGTTTAAGAGCAAATATATTGAATGTATATGTATTTTGTTTTAAAATTTCTTAAGGATCTTGATTTCCTTTATGATGTTTAATTTTGAACAGTCAAATCCAATTTCAAAACATATACAAATAAATGTAATATACAAATCAAAGTTTGCAAATAAAGCATTTTAAAACATGAGTAGTTTAAAAATGTATGAAAGAATGAAGAAAACTTTGATTAATTCAATAAACAATAAATAATTTTCAGACATATTTGTATATATGAATATAAATATGCAAAACACACAAAGACAATACAAATCATTCTTTGTAAATATTTTGCAGATTCGAAGTTTTTTGCATTTTGTGTCTTGTAATGTCCCAGTGGCCGTGGTAGCCTAGTGGTCAAAGTCACGGACTCATGGCTGGTGTGTCATGAATTCGAGCCCAGTACCGCTGAAGATCCACCTTTTAGAAGGGGCCGATGCATATTAAATCTGTCGATTGTACGTCCTCCCATGAAGTAGTGTGGAAGTTAGGAGAGTGGGGGGGGCAGTTCAGATGTCATCCTCGTTACATGGGCGTAGCTACTGCCGTGTCAATGATACGGGTCCAAGCTACAGGGGCCCCAACACGTGTAACTACAATCCCACTCTAAAAAAGGGCCTGAAGGAATTTTGATACGGGTTCCACTCAGAACTAGCTATGCTAGTACCCCGTCTTTTAATATGGTTCAAAATTACAAGTTCTTTCGCCAATAACACCACGTGTCGCTGTATAGTGAGACGTAGATATAACTCACTCATTCACTTGTAATGTCCCTCTTCGCAACTATTGGCTTCTGTAATGATCAAAAATATTCTCAGCTTCATGTTGTTTTCAAATACCCATCTTTTCTTTGTTAAAGTACCAATTGTCTCTTTTTAAATATTTGTATAGTGAATAAAATATTCTTACATCATATGTGTCTGATTATAATTATCTGAAACACGCATTTTCGTGATTTTCTGATATGTGTTTGCAGAGTAGAAAAACAACATTCAAAATTGATGTCATGGAAACAGAAGAAATCATATCTAACATTCACTCAGACATTTTTTCAAAATATTTTGTTATTGTCTACAAGAAAAATAGCAAAATTCTCATGGGGAAATTAAATATACATGAAATTTGATCTCTACATTGAGAAGATAGCATGTTGCTTTCGTGTGTTTTGTGTGATTGTCGAGCTATAAAATGTTATAAATATTTTCTCGGTTAAAAGAATGATGTAGTACTATATTTATGAGAAAACTATCGATGATTTTTTTCTTGGATTGATTTAAAATACCACATTGAAGTATTTAAATGCAATTTACTTTGAGAAATATTATCCTGTTAAACTTATTAAAACATTTGCGAGTAAAATGTATAAAAGTTCTAACTAAAAAGCTCATAAGTCTACTTTATTAAGTGTTATTTCTTTAAAGAAAATAGAAGAGTATTACTTACGTATGGATCTGACCAGTGGCGTAATGTGCACCCCCGCAGCCCTTCATCGCGGGGGGGGGGCAAGGCTCTAGAAGGCCCAAAGCCTGAATGCCGCCAAGTATCTACCCTTTGTAAAATCCAACTTGGGGGCCCAAAACTTGACTTTGCAGGGGGACCCAAATGTTCTCCGTTACGCCACTGGATCTGACACTTGGTCGTTGACTAAATCACAGACTGAACAGCTAGCCATCTTTGAGTGAAAAGTTCTTAGATATATCTTTGGTGCTGTGAATGAGAATGGATCGTGGAGACAATGACATAATTTTGAATTGTAAAGCTATTTAAGAAAAATAGATGTCATTAAATACATAGTTTGATTGGTTGATGGACCCCTCATCCTTTGACGTTCAGAATTTTCAATTACAAACCTATTGGATATAGGAATATTAAAGTTTTAAGAGTGACTAATTGGAAAACTGTTACTAAGCGGAGATTGGAATCGAAGAGGGTTCTTGGGAAGACCTTTACCATCCTAGGATTGTGTCAATAGAAGATGATGATTAGTATCGTTCTTTTAACACAATTTTTAAACGAATTGAGTATTAGTAAGAATTCAAAAATCAAATGACTAACGAATTTAATTACTTGTAATCATTTCATAAATTGAATTATATTTTTATATTCCGTATAACATATTAATAGAGTGTGCAGTTTAATCAAAAAAATTTAATACGGGACTTTTGGTACATCTTAAATTGATTTTTTTTAAAGCTTTTTATTTTTTTATTTAAAAATGAGATGTATTACATTTTTATACTGTTGAACAAATTCATACTTTGATTTTATTCTGTATGATTTTTTGGTTATATTTATGAATTGTATATAATACTTTTTTTTAACTTGGTTTAAGATGTGAGAGAAGGGATTCTGTTTGTGTGGGAAGATCACATCTTTATACACAACCGAGCGGGGATATTATCTGAAAATCACTTAACCGAACTACTACTTAAACCAGGGGTGTCAAACTTGCGACCCACAACGAACAGTTTGCGGCCCGGCCAATATATCCTCACACAATAATTATAATAAAATTTTAAAAATTTCTCCCGAAATTGGAAATATAGCAGAAAAAAAGAGATGTCAAATGTCAGGATTTTAACATTAAATTATTTTTTGTTCTTTTGTATATGTTTATTAATAATGTATTATGCGAAATAAACCTACGTTTCTATAAAGATTTATTTATTTATTTATTTATTTATTTTTTTTTTTTTTTGCGGCCCGCCTAAATTTAAATTTTTTTTTTTTTGGCCCGAATTAGCTTTTGAGTTTGACACCTCTAACTTAAACTAACAAGTGTAAGTAAATAATGTACCGAATAAAACAAAAAGGAAGGATTTTACTCCGTATATTTTAGTTTTAATATATTTCTTAGAATGTTCTCTGAAATAATATGACTAGGTATTTAAAACCTCTTACTTATTGATTTGTTAAATTTTTGTCGCAAGTTCAACTGAGAATGGTATTACAATCCGTAAAAAGCTTTCTAAAAGCTTTATTTTTTAAATTCAAAAGAAATATTACTTAACTGGATTTTTGTTACCAATCCACGTTAGCCATTAATCCTCATATTGATTTCCATTTTACTTTTAATGATTTTTTAAATTCATGAGAATTTTGTATTACACTTATGATAAAAGCTCTCGCAAAATCCTAAAACATCTTAGAAAATCAATTTTAAACACTTTTTTTTCTCCATATGGAGGAAGAGAGGGAGTTTTCGTTCCCGATAGGAAAAATTCGTGTTCCTTCATCTTTTATCCCCCAAATTTATTTCACCGATTTATTTCGCACCGATAGTAGAAATGTAAGCATTTTTTTCCCCTCCCATCCGTGATAGAGACAGGACGGCGTTCTGTAAATAGTTTTGTAAATAGCTTTCGTCTAGCCTTAGGGTCTAGATTTAGAATAAGACTCCAAGCCACTTACTAAAGCACTCGATACTTCTTTTAAAAAGTTTTTCTTTTATTCGAGCCTTAGCCCAAGGAAATATTTTAAATTCGCATGCACATACGCGTACGGTCTTTAGTTTTTTTTTTTTTTTTAAGAAGGCCGAGCTGAGAGAGAAACGGGAAAATAAGAGATAAAACGGAATGTGTAGATCTTTAGATGTTGCCCTCTCATTTAAATATTTAAAACTGTTTTGCATCTTTTAAAGATTTTCCGTATTAGATGATGCCACTTTGTGTTTTCCGAGGAATTGGATCGCTCTCTTTTCTTTGAGATAGTGATCAATTTCGTTAAAAGTCATAAAGTTATTTGCATATACTTTACGCAATTGTAGATATCTGCCGCGGATTGATGAATAATAAAATATAGGATGATTTATGTAATTCTCCTATTGCGTATAGTTTTTTCATGGTGATATAGTTTTATACATATTTACTATCCTATAATTTAACCTATGTAAGATTTAAAAAAACCCTGTAACGAATTAAAAATATTGATTAATATTCAAATTTATAATCCAATAATTATAAATCTTTAAATTTGTTTCTCATTGTTTTATATTCCATTAATGATATTAAACAAGAATATTGCGGTGTATGAAACTGACTTCCTTAATACTTGAATATCAATTGTTTCTTAAAATCTTTTATCACAATTTGAGCGAATTTATTCATACCACTTTTAAACTTTTTTAAATCTATATTTGAAGTTAATTTTTGTTTTAAAAATAATTCAAAATTGTGTTTGCTGAGAACACAAGTATATGATTGCGTAGATTATGTTTGTAATGCTAAATCAGTCGAATAGATTCTTTTTTTATATTTTTCTTATATAAAATGAAGGTTGCCAAATTTTTGAAACTTATTTCACAGGATGAAATTTTTTTTATCTATATCTTTGTTTATTTTTGAATTATAAGAATTTGTTTCCTTTGCAATATTAAAATACTGTCTGAATCATTTTCTTCTGCTAAATTTAAAGTTTGTGGTACAATTTTTTAAAATTATTAACTGAATTAAAAAATACGTAATTGAAATGTAGAACTCATATTCACAGTATGGAAAAAAATCGTATTTGTAATCTGTGAAGTAATCAAAGGGGAAACATTTTAAACAAATTAGATTAATGTAATTAAACAATTTTCCTTCATTTTCTATAGAATTTTTAAAAAATAAAATGTCGAACTTTATTGAAAAAATATCAGTAAGTTGAATAATTGAATTTGTTTTACACCAAAATTCTATAATTGTACAAAACGGAAAATGCATTTTGTGAAGATAGTGTATTTAAATTTGATAACGAATAAAAAAATTAATCCTTTTCCGAAATTTTTATCCTAATTGCTTATTAGTAGTTATGTTTTTGATTTGTCTTTTTAAAAATCATAAATTCCTCCTTTTGAACTAAACCGTATTTTATAAATGTAACAATTAAATATGTTTTAGAGTTAAATTTGTGCGTTAATCACTTTCTTAGGAATATTTTTAATTGTTTCTCCCGAATATTTAAAGAAACGCATTTATCCAGATAAAATAAGACAAATCCAAAGGAAATTTTTATTTTGGCCTTCAGTAGTTTTAAGAATAGTCAGTGTTTTTGGACTTTTTTTTTTGAGAAATTTTATTCTAACCAGAGATGGTTTATTTCGCCATTTCTTGCCAGGTCATCGTTGCAGTCTGGTGCACGGTATAAGAAGATGGATAATTCGTTTTAAAAAAACCGTGAGAAACTTATAACATGAAAACCCTCCGATTGATTCCTATTTTTATTTTCCATTCCATTTTACCGTAGCATTTCGATTGGTTCGAAATTAAACTTGTTTGCGTTGTATCAAAAGAATTAACAAAATAGACATATCTTCATGTTCTCTGAAATGAAGTGCAAACTTATACTGTGTAATTACGTTATTCAATTGAGATGTACCTACAAGCGATAATCTTACATTCTCTCTTTTTTTTTCCAGCGATACTCCGAGCTTATCTGAACCAACCGTTCCCTCCACCGGTCATGATGACGGAAATGACCCCTGGCCAAAATTACCGCTACGGCGGACTGAAGACATCGATGATTGTGATCAGAAAGCATCGTCGCTGATGACCACCATGACATCCGAACCTATCCCTTCTCTGTTCACTCCCTGCGATGGCAGCAGCACGTCCACCCTCTCCACGTCATCCACGTCCTCGGGGGCGGAGGACAACCTCTCAGTGGGTGGAGGAGAATGCAAGGGCCTTCTCTCTCCCTCCGGAGCGCCTTGCTCCAAAGAAGACATGGAGCTATTGGCTAGGCTAGAGTTCCAGAACAAGTGAGTGATGGTTTTTCTAACATGGTTAAGGAAAAGTCCAAATTTAACTTCTGGTGAATTTCGTGATTGCGTCCGAGTTGGGTAATCCAGTTACCTGCTAAAATGATTGCTGGGAGTTGAGGGACTAATGGTTTTTGGCCACTATCAATATTAAATCAGAAGGAATGTAAAATAAATTTAAATAATGGCATTATTAAAAAAATTTGACTTTCAGAAAAATTGAATAATAGTGTAAGGAACACACAAAGTTAAGAAAAAGCTGCTTAGTATTTCTTAATAAATAAGTTCCTTGGTATATACTTAATTTCTATTTTGCTAAGTATGGCTGTACTCGTTTATTATCTAGGTATCCGTTCTTTATCCAAACAGATGTTAAACTTACAAAGTATCAATATAATATATATTTATCATTATCTTTGGCTAATTTATGGCCGTATATTTTCCATGGCATTTGAACCTATAAGTAGCCAATTTTCCTTCAATGGCTCCTTGTAGGATATCTCAACGACTTGCTTTCTGAGAAATATTGACAATAATTCTCTGCAATTATTTTTAAGACTTCATCTTAGCCGCAGTAGCCTAATGGCAGTAGTCACGGACTCATGGCTGGCGTGCCATTAGTCTATGCCACTGAAGACCCGCTGTGTAGGGGGAAGGGGGACAATGCACGCTAAATCTGTTGTGTCTCAATGTACTTCTGTTGGTGTGGTTGGAAGTTCAGAAAGGAGGGTGCTAATTCAGGTGGTGCCTTCGTCACTTGACTATGGTTAAAAATTTCAAGGTTCGCCGCCAATATCCCTCATGTTGCTTTATAGTGCGCGACTTTAATAAACACTTACTCATTCACTTCCTCAGTTCTCTAGATATAGTTTTTAAGACTTCATCTTTGCGAGAAAATTCGTTCTTACTGAAAGGAAGAAATTTATTTTTATCAAAGAATTGTAAATACTATGCATACAACTGCATACTTTCTGTTTCATTCTTGTTTCACCCTGTGGGTAAAAAAAGTCTTAACTTGAAAAAGAGCCGTTTGAACCCTTTTATTTACGTATTTTATATATCAAAAGATTACGACCAGATCTGATGGAAATCTTTAATTAAGAAAGTGAAAACGAAATTCACATTTGTTGAAAATAGCTATTTAGAAATAGCCTTTTATTCTCGGGGGGGGGGGATGACAAAGAATTTAAACTTGTGTAACTAATTCGTGAAAGAAATAGATAAATGTGGCAATTATATTTCCAAATCGTTTTTATTGTTAGACTAATTGGAAATTGTTTTATCTTTTTCGCTTGCTTATATATTCTGTTTATACTGCGCAAGGTTTTTCTCCGGAAGCATTACAATTCGGAGTTAAACTATAGATGCGCTCTTTCAGTTAAATTAAAACCCATTATTCATTCTTTGGATAGACTTCATGTAATACCAGATTCAAATATGTTTCTGAGATGAGGCTGTTTATTTCGAAACGGATTTTGTTTCTTGAAGGTTCTTGCAGTTCCTGAACGTTTATAAATTAGTATACCATTTATTATTAGGCTTTGAATTTGAACATCTAGTTTATTTTTTGAGAGGAGATATAGCTGAAATCATAGGGAAAAATAAATAGTTTTCATGATTTATAGTTCATTTACTAATAAATAGTAATATTTTGATGTTCTATTAGTTACTTTGATCTAAACCCATATTTCACTCACTGGATCAGATCTTATTACAAACTTTTTTAGTGCAAGATATTTCTTTAGGATAAATCTCAGTGACATGACTCTTTTAAATGCTATTAGAAAGGACTTTGTTATTTATTTTAATCCTTTTTGTTTTTCAGCCATTTTTGTCCAGATTTTTATTTTGGGCTTGTT
The DNA here is from genome assembly GCA_019973975.1 of Trichonephila clavata. Taxonomy (NCBI): domain Eukaryota; kingdom Metazoa; phylum Arthropoda; class Arachnida; order Araneae; family Nephilidae; genus Trichonephila; species Trichonephila clavata. The sequence continues at coordinate 12,947 of BMAO01032973.1, forward strand.
CAAATCCAGTCTGTTAATCGTATTATATTACGAATTGTGCTTCATTAATCAACCAAACAAAAATTACCAAAAGCTGATTGTTTTTGTGATAATAAGCCCCCCCCCCCCCACTGAATTGTATTTTAAACACACTCACAAAATTTTTGCTTGAAAAAGTTTATTTTAAAAAGGTTTCTCCACTTTGCATAATGAATATGAAATCATTAATTTTTTTTCTACAAATGTATTAGCATTTGTTTAACATGATTTAGAAAACACTGTAAATACATGCATATATTTATGGCAAAGTATTGTTGGCATGAAATATAATATGCTTATTTCATTCGCGCCTTACCTCCCCTACCCCCTCCTACAATCTGAAAAAGTTTGAAAGTTCTTTCTTCTCTCTATTATAAATTTGAACAATTTATTTCTTTGTGTTTTTTAAATTAAGCTAATATAATAGGATTTTAGAGCTCTTTTTTTTTATTTAAAATTTTCCAAAACATTTATATATTTTTTTCTGAAGGTTTATTTGATTTAAAAACAAAGTTATATTTGAAAAAAATATTTTTAATTAGATATGTCTTTATAAATTAGTTGTAGTAAACTTTTGCAAGCATCCATGAAATGTTTATTTGGAATAGCACTGTATTCACATTGCATAAAAAACCATCTAAATTATGTTTATTAAGTGTATGTTTGACTTTCATAGAAGATTATTTATCCTGTTTTTTATTACATTTTTATAAACCATGATTATTTTAAATAAAGCTTTCTCTACGTGCAAAAAGAAGATTAAAAAAAAACATTTTAAAATTATTTTTCTTATTGAATAAATGTCGCAAACATTCAAAATTTTGTATTGTACAAGTATTTCTGTGCAGTAAAAAAGCTATTGGTGGGACTGATTTTCTAGCTTTAATAATTTATGATTATTCTGTTGATGCATGCATTGTTTAAGTCGTGAAATATTTTGTAGTTTTATTAATGCTTTGAATATTTATTTCATTATCTATAAGCTGTATTGATATGTTTTTTATGGCATGCTATTTTTTTTTATCTTTCTCTCACTGTCATCTATTTAAAATTCTGCCATATACTTCCTTAATCATTTTGTATGTAGATTAAAGCTATTCAATCACAAATAACATGTTCATTCATCTGTAAACCAATCGACCGTGAAAAAAAGACATAAATATATATTAATCCATTCCCAAAAAATTTTAAGTATGTCTTTTTTTTCATTTGATTGTTTTGTTAAAAAAAAAAAAAACATTTCGCTGCTTCTACAAAGTTTATTTTTGTTTCTTAAATAACGTAGTTTCTGACAGATAAATTCGTTTTTCGTGCAAGGGTTGTCTTATAAAAATATTTAAGATACAAACTTAGAATTCTTTTTCGATGACCAAATTGTTACGTTAAATTAATTAGCATGCAGACGAGATTCTGTGTCATTTAAACGTTTATCATGTTTTAACGGTCCTTAAAATTTTTAAATTTTGATAGAAAAATAAGTATTTATCAAAAGGAAAAATATTTCTTTTTCTTAAAAAATTAAGTTAATAAATAAATTTTAAATTATTTTTTCCGTAAGTCAGGGATGGGCAAATAACGTCGCGCGGGCCACATGTGGCTCGCAAAGAGATATTTGCAGCCGCCGAGAGAGTTAGAAAACCAAGCAGGCGAAAAGTGTTCTCTCTATTTGGGTCAACATATACACTATCTGGCCAAAAGTATCCGGACACCCAGTGGTATGGACTTAGAGTGTCCTGAGGCACATATTAATATGATGTTGGTCCCCCTTTTGCATGGATGACAGCATGCACACCTTTTGGAAGACTTTCCACCAATTCGTGATAGGTGACCATAGGAATTGCCTTCCAGGCGTCCATCACAGCTGAAGTGAGTGCTTGCAGTGAGGATGGTCGATTTGGCTGGCTACGTAATCTGCGCTCTAATTCGTCCCAAAGGTGTTCTATGGGATTTAGATCGGGGCTCTGAGAAGGCCAGTCCAGTTTTTGAACACCCATTTCGTCCAACCACGTCTGTGCAAGCCTCGATGTGTGAATGCAGCAGTTATCCTGCTGGAAGAGAAATGGGCCTTCCCCGAAATATTGCCATAGAGTGCAGCATTGTCCAGAATGTCCACATACATCTCAGAGTTCATGTTTCTAATCACAGGCACTAACGGACCCAGGCCAAACCACGAGAAACACCCCCACACCATTATGCTTCCACCACCAAACTTAACAGTCGGCACAATGCAGTCACTAAAGAAACGTTCGCCGGGCATCCGCCAAACCCAGACGCGTCCATCAGACTGCCAGACTGTAAAGCGAGATTCATCACTCCAAAAACAGTTTTCCACATGTCCACAGTCCAATGACGATGAGCTCTACACCATTGCAATCGATGCTTAGCATTCTGTGGAGTGATGTTTGGCTTGTGAGCGGCTGCACGACTATGGAATCCCAAGTTTTTTAACTCTCGACGGACAGTCCTGCTGCTAACACTAATTCCTGATGAATTTTGGAACTCCTGAGAAATTTCCACCAAGGAGGACTTGCGATTTTGTTTCACTACTCTTTTCAAAGTTCTGCGGCTGCGTTCACCAAGTATTTTCGGACTACCGGTTCGTTTTTCTGCCGTTTCACTTACCTCGACTTTTCCACTTCACAATTACATCACTCACAGTGAGTTTAGGCTTCTGTAGAATGTCCGCAATCTCACGAACTGATTTCCCACAAAAGGTGGCATCCCACTATACTGCCACGATCAAACTCACTAAGCTCCTTTGACTTACTCATTGCCTCCCAAACGCATAAATACAATCTGACAAACCACAATCAACACTTTTATAGCTTTCAATTACGTATCAAATTGCGTCACTCGCCAGAACCACTATTTTAAGGGGTGTCCGGATAATTTTGGCCAGATAGTGTATTTGTGAGCTTAATTTTTTTCATGAAGAGTTAATCAACAAGAGTAAATATAGATGAAAGTTGGGTGACGTTAACTTGCAGGCTGTGATGAGAATTTCAACATGCAATCTCACTCCTGATTTTTAAAAAATGTAGAAAACTTGAATGTAATTTATTTGTCTGATTAAACTGATTCTTAAATTAATTGTGCTTGCAGAAAAAGATGTGAAGTTAGTGGAACTTTCCATTTAGTTTATTTATTGTACTATTTTATTTAACTTGTATAAATTGTACCATAACTAGTATATAAAAAAATCTGTGTCAATTCTTACTTAGGCCAACAAAGAAACATTGTATTTTAATTACTTTTTATTAAATAATTACAGTTAATATAAATATGTATATACATAAAACAGAATCGTAATACTAAGTGGCAAAATAGAAAGCGATTTTCCATTTTCCTTTCTGTATATGGTGTTGGATTATTATTTTTGTTTGTTACTATTTATTCATTAATTAAATTTAATTATTCCAATAAAATAGTACAGCAAAAAGGAAGCACATTCTCAGAAATTAGGTGGGTTTCTCCCTATTGGGATTCGAACCCACGACCTTTGGATTAGAAGTCCAACGCGCTACCCATTGCGCTACAGGGACACAACGAGAGATTTCCCTTTTTATATATGGTGTTGGACTATTATTTTTGTTATTAATTATTCATTAATTATTGAATTGATATTTGAAAAAAAATTGTATTAACATCAAGTGTCATCCACAACAAGTTTCAAAAAATGTATTTGAACTTAAATGGATGAACAGAAAGTATTTTATTTTTACGAGTGAAAATTTGAACAAGATATATAAATAAATATATATAGGGAGAGTGTGAACTAATAGTAGAAATTGAAGAAACAATGAATATCTTTTTTGAAATGCAAAGTTAGCTAATGAATGGAATCATTTTTTTAAAAGGCGTGTGGCCCTGCAGTATCCTTCTTTTCTACAACGTGGCCCTTGGGCCAAAAAATCATTCACCCCTGCCTTTAAAATAGTATATTCTACTTTAGAATAGTATATGTGGTATAATAAACAAATTTTAAAAATTTTTAAAAAATCGGCGCGAAATTTTCAACTAATTTTACTTTTATCAATTTTATGAACCAGATTGAAAAATGGATATACCTATCATAACCTTACTAACTGATATTAATACTCAAACAGAAAGAGTTTTTTGTGAGAAAAGTGTTCCGAATTTGTGTCTTTTAACATTAAGCGAAAACAACCTTGCGCTTTAGTTCCCGTAACAATACCTCTTTTCTGCAGGAAAATAACATTGTTTTTTGTTGCTCAAGAATTTTCGGTATGATAATATATTATTGATTCCTTAAGAGGGTTCACCCAAGTGATGAGTTCAAAAATCAAAAAAAAATCCCCCCCCCCCCATAAACTGCTTTTTTAACATATCTAGAATACGGTGGTAAAGTGATTTTTTAAAAAATTCGAAGTCGTTATTAAGAAGCAAGTGTTAGAAGAGCAGCTGTTCGGAGCGCTGAGTTGGCAATCGAAAGCTGGCCGACTTGATACCATTGACATTTCTATGCAAATATACGTTCATATAAGTTTGTAGAGGTTTAAAAGGAAATATCTGTAGTTATTAATATTTCGTCGAACTTGTTTTGGTCTTCGCCACCAGGCATCGACGATTGAGGGTATTATTAGATTTTCATTGTTTTAATCGGACTTGAAACTTTAAACGCGTTTTTCTCATAACTGTGTTTTTCAAACTTGCCTCCATCATATCTCAAGAACGGTTTGACCGGATGACTTCAAATTGATAGGGTAGACTCAGCACATATGTACGCACCAAATGGATCAGAATCATTCCAAAATTCAAAATATTTGTATTTTTTATAACAAAAACATAAAAAAAAAACCTTCATGGAATTCGAAACTTTTTCTTCAGAGATCTACCAAAAATCCAATTTTTGATATTTTCAATTGAGTATAGTTCATTCTGTGCATTTAAGCTTATAGATTAAAACGTCTTTTATGTTTTTTATTTCAGATAAGTCAATCAGCCAGAATCGTGGAGGAAGTGAGCGTCCATTTTTTCGAGGCAGGTGTGCTCAGAGCGCTATTACTCACGTTCTATTGGATATTTCTGGCTAAACATTTATATAGGTACTCTTAAAATGGATATAAACAAATGATAAAAAACTTAAGTTTTATCTTTTTACCGGTCGTCAAAAAAAAATTCTCTAAAAATGCTTAAAAAATAGGCCGTCACATGGGTGAACCCCCTTAAATATCTGTGCAGCATCAAACAAACTTATTTTTTTAACTCATTCGCATTTCGCATATTTCACTTTTCCGTCTGCTCCCCACTCTGTCGAGTTCGAAACCGGTCACTGCCCTTCGTTACATTTCATTGACTCTATTGTTCTCTGTCATTTCACCCGATGGGACACACACTTCCTTCCAATTATAATCTTCATTCATAAGGACTTGAGCGGCCATTTCTTTATTTGAAAATACTTTTTACTTCTACCGCAAGTAAGCGTAACTTATCTTTTTTACACACAGCAAGCCTATGCTGGCTTAAAGGTTTAACTTGTTTACATTAATGTATTGTAGTCCATCTATATTAAAATGTACTACTGCAAGAATTTGCTCGTGTAGTGGATACTTTTTTAATGAAATGTTTTCATTTTTTTTTTTTTTTTGAGGAAGGAGGGAGACGCAAGGTCTTTGGAGGTCGAATTTGACTATTTTATTTTGTTTATAGCTGTCTAAATCAGCGGTGTACAACCTTAAGAATTTTATGGACTATTAAATATGTAATTTTATATTTGGTGGACCATTAGTGTGAATTTAGAAGGAAAAAAAGAAGTCAAATACATTTATGTAAAAGTAATCGTAACAATCAACAATACATCATCAGGTAGCAAAATTGAGTAATTATTTTTTGAAATAAAAATTAAAATATTACAAATTTTTAGTGTGATATTTATTCCTCTTCGTTTGAATACAGTTTGTGAATTTTTGATTCCAATAATATCACCGCAAAGTGGAGACTGCGTTTATTTCAAGCCGAGACTGGTACCGAGTTTTAAATTGTTAACATTTCATTATCTCACTGATGTGTGTGTGTGTATATATATTTCGTTCCCTTTCAAAAATTATATTAAAAGTACAATATTAGACCCATAGGTTTGACATTTGGTTGGCACATATTTGTTGTTCAGTAAAGATTTGCTAAGTACGAGTTTTGCGGAAATTCGACTCACAAGTGGGATTGCGGGTGTTTCTATGGAATAAAATTCCGTTTTTGAACTATTAGACCTACATACTTTGTGACGAATCTATACGCGTCCTTCTGTTAACCTCTGGGAATTCTTTTGGGCCAGAATTTTTCGATCAATTTTCTCCGAAAAGACATTCGCGAGTTTGAAAGTTAGTAAAGTGAGAATAGTTTGGAAGTGAAGTGAATAAATGAGAAGTGAAGTAAATCGGCAGTGAAACGTATACGTAAACAGTGTAGGAAGCCAGAAGGTGGAATATTAAGAAAGGGATTAGTTTAACTATTGGAGAGCTGTTAAAGTCAACGTGTAAGAATAGAAGACTGCAAGAGATCAGGTACTGTGATCTTTAATCAAGTTGATGTTTAGATGTTAAATTATAAGTGCGGTCATTAAATAAATAAGCTATGTATAAAATTATCTTAAAGGTAGAGCTGCATGATTGAATATATTCTCCCCAACGCAATCTCGTCTCACTCCCATTCTATTACTGATTAAATTAATCTTGTTTAAGTGTTGTTTGTGTCTGAGTTGAATAGAGTGACAAAAAAAAATAATTGAAGTTCATCATGTATCGTCTGATTATTTAGTTCCTCCACACCTCTAGCCGGGTCACAGGGAAGAAGGGACGTGAATTCTTTATAACTAGATATTTGACAAACATTTTTCTTTTGATGAGCAGAAATTGACTCCCTAAGGGGGAGGTTACGAACGCACAAAAGAGAAATTTATTACGTTTTAGAAATCCAAGTCCTGTTCTTTTTAAATCAAGTGGTGAGTAAAAGGTTTTTTAAAAATCGAAAGTTTAATGTTAAGACTTGCATATATATATATAGAGAGAGAGAGAGAGTTATTTATTATCTTATGAAATATCCCATCGTAGCGGGTGGGTTACGGTTTGTATATTTATACAACTGTCTCAATTTAAAAGTTTAAAATAAATGTTTCTTGAAAATGAAATAAGAGTAACTTAAAATTCAAAAAAGTTTGAGTTCACCCAAAATAAAATATAAGTAGTAGTCTCTCGGTGAATAATCGATGCGGTTTCTTCTACCATTTTAAGAATAAAACTGGTTTTAAATCATCTCTTTCAAATAGCTGTGCAATTTTCTGTTTTTTATATTTTATATCCGAAGTAATAATAAAAATAAGCCTTCGAGTATTTTGAAGTACTTTCTTGTATTTGTTAAATGTGTCTGGGAAGTTTATTTCAGTTTTCAATCTCGTGATTAAAAAGGTTCTTATCGGACATAATAAATCAATTCCACTGACGTTTTGAAGCTTATAATCGAAATAAATGTGGAAAAGTATTATTTTGAAAAGGCGAGAAATTTTCTTTGCTGTGCAGTGAAGATGACAGAATTAATAACATTTATTATTTTATTTTTACTTCCCTGAAAGAAAAAATATTTACAAACTGTCGACAGTAATAACTAACTAAACTGTGTGTGCGTGTGGAGCTATGTAGGTTTTATTTATTTTTCGTTTCCTTCAACTTACAATGTTTCCCGTTCTGCAACTAAAATCTCTCCCTCAAATTTATCATAATATTTTTCCGCATTTCGATCAAAGTTCTGGAAAATGCTGTCAGTGTTGTTCGCTGAAATGTATTTCCTGTCATGTTTCATTTTAGGGGAGAAAACCATCCACAGATATTTGATTTTGTTGAGTTTTTTTTTAAAAAAAAATATGTTTTACTATTCAAAATTCTTCTGGAAGAGCAACCTTAATTTAAAGCTTTTCTTTTTAAAAAAAAAAATTTGTACTCGTATATTTTTTCCCTCGGTATAATTTAAATGTTGTTGTTGATGTCCTTCCCGCAGGGAAGGAATGAAAGTTGCCATTGCCTGTGAGACAAGTTGGACTTCTTAACAATAGATGGCGACACCACCTATCTCCACCTTCCCAATTTTGGCATGGAACTGAAGGGGAGGAAATATTCTCCAGCCCCCTGCACTCGTGGTTTCTGCTGTGACCGCCCACAAGACTTTCGGACCCACTGATTTAACGAGCACGTACTCCGTCTATACTCGGTGGTATTTAGTAGCATCGGACATCGAACCCAGGCCCTCCGGTCTGGAGTCCGATGCTCTAACCACTAGGCTACCCACGGCCCCAAAATTTAAATAATATCATAATATGCCTGACATTGATATGGGATTCATTCACACATCTGCTTTATTTTAAACTAGCTTTTACCCGCGGCTCCGCTCGCGTTGATGTCTTTAAATAACTGTCATAGTCGTAATCATTATCATTAAAATTAAAAAGTAAGTAATATAATATAGTAATTTTTTATTGCTTGACTGGAACCAATAAAATTTAAAAATTCTAAAACTGAGCTTAGTTTAAAAAAAAACTGAAAATGTAATTTATTATAATAATTAACAACAAAAATTCAATAACTTAAGCTATTAATATTTTTAAAAATCGAAAGTATCTACGTTTAATATATAATTTCTCTTTAAAAGAGCTCAAAACAGAATATTATTCTAAGATGCTACTGTATACCATATTATATGTTCTTCCGTCAGTTGCAAATATGTGAAGATTTGGGCATTGGACACACCGATCAGACTACATATAGTTGGCCATGGGAAAAACATTGCTTTTCCAAATGCACCCCTGCTACCTGAAATGTTATCTTTGTTAATAGCAACATTAAAACTGGGGATATTGAAATCGTTTGAGTTGAAACAGTAGGTCAGTGGAAATACTTGGAATTCGAGGTATGATAACACTATCCCTTTTCATAACATATGTTAAAATATTGGCACCAAGTATATTCTGCATCAGTTTTGTGATCCAAAGCCTCGTTCCTTTACATAGTCGAGGAGCATCGAGATTTTGCATAACTGGTACATTTAGTTTTGTAGCGGTACCATCTATATAAGCCAGTAACTACCTCCGCACCAAGGTGATCATTTTGGTGTAGTGGATAAGTTACTCGGCTTCGGATCCAAAGGTACCTGGTTCTATCCAACTGGATAAGCGCGCCATTTCATTGGTGACCCTGGCTGAACTCAGAAAGACGCAACGTACTGAACTGTCGTGGCGCCATCTACCTGCAAGCAAAGTCGTCAAAACTCACTTGACGCAGCAAAGTCGTCTCACATATGACGCAATGAACAAAGTCGTCTCACATATGACGCAATCAGCAAAAAGCCGTCACAACTCATGACGCAGCAGCAAAAACACGCTTGATTAAACAAATACATCGTTCGTTCGCCCTCCACCGACTCACTGGTGGGGTGTATGTAGCGGTACCATCTATATAAGCCAGTAACTACTTCCGCACCAAGGTGATCATTTTGGTGTAGTGGATAAGTTACTCGGCTTCGGATCCAAAGGTACCTACCTGGTTCTATCCAACTGGATAAGCGCGCCATTTCAGTTTTAATTGAAGTTTATGTGAGGGTACACCCGAAAGTTCAAGTGAATTTAAGAACTCTGTGGGATATGAAGTACTTTGTTCTTTATCCATGATTGTATTCATTGATAAATATTTCTTCATCCCCCCCTCCCCCGCACATCGTTTAAATTTTCAATGTTGAATTTACGGACAATGTCATTGTTAGGCGCCAATATTGATCTTGCGCGCAACCACTAATCCCAATTTAAATTTTGTTGCAAGCCCGGGTAAATTTGAGCAATAAGATTTATGTCATTTTCTTCTACATTACAAAATTCTTTGGAAGTAAAATATAACCTCCAGCATTTGCGTCCAAACATCCATAACCGATTTTCAATTGCGTCTCTGCATAATGTTCCAAATCTACGTCATTATGAAGATACTCTCATATTCGTTTTAAGACTTAATTTTTCAAATTTTGCCCATAAGCTTGATTTAATAGAGACTGATTTCATCTGCGACAGGATTACAGGGGGAGTTTTTGAAAATTCACCAGCCAATATATAATAAAGTACCATTCCTCCTGTAATATCTGTACTATCTCGTAAATCCTGAAGAGTCCGATTTAACGCTTCTATAGCTTTCTTGTGAGACATCGTACTTTCATCCCATACTAAAAGCTTGCATTGTGGAAGCATCCTGCTTGAGAGCTATTTTTTCTGAAATTTCAGATGAGTGAATCTTCAAATGCAAGATTAAGCGATAATTTTAAAACGGAATGTACGACCGTTGGTCAGTAAAGTCGTGGCTATACGCGAAGAAGCCATAGCAACTGCTATCTTCTGGGTTTTTCTGTTGGTCATTAATAATAAGTTAAACAAAAACGTTTTTCCGGTTCATCTAGGGGCGTCGAGAAAAAAGAGTGCACCGCTGCCGGATTCTATTTTGCGTAACACTTGTTGGAAAACGTGACTTTGTTCTGGAGTTAATTGAGGGATAAATTATGTTACTTGATGTTGCAATGCTATAAAATCGTAGTTTAATTCTCAAGCAATTTCATTATCGAAGCCATTTCTGTCGACACGTCTAGGAATAATCATTCCAAAATCACGTAGCTTCTTCCCAACCATTCTGAAAACCTTTATTGCGTTTCGTTGTAGATGTGTTGATTGAAATTCATATTTGCTTGTGTTTGGTGCAAAATATCTTCCGCCATGTAGTTTTTGTACTTTTTCCAAAAGATTTGAGGATTAGAAAGACCGAAGATGAAATAAGTATTGCGTAAAGCTCCCTAATTTTATTCGGCGAGTGACATTGTATGGCTTCCTCTATAGTAATATCTAGTATATCTTCAAAGTAATACTTCCACGTAAAATATCTAGGTTCAGTATAAGTGAAACATTTTGTGCAAAATATGAATATTGTATAATTAGATTTAAAAAAATTCAAAGTGATAAACATTCGAAAAATCAAAACCTTTTATGAAACTGTCTATTAATATTACCATAAAATTTTCAATATCACGCGCGCAATTCGCTGAAACTTTATTTCGTTTCCCTCTTTAAAATGTGGTAGAAAATTTGCATTAAAATATCTGAGATTGTCGGAATAGAGAACTTCTTAGCCAACTTGGCGATATTTCTCAAAGTTTGAGTTTGACGTTTAACAAACGTAACGTAATAAACGTTATACGTTTAATAAAAAACCATTTAAAAAATTGCTTTTTGTAAAGGTGCTAAATTACACTGTATTTCAATTCACTGTGTTATAAATGTGAGAAATTTCCATCATTAAAATTTCCATTATTGGCCAACTGTATAATTTTGCGCCAACTTGGTGGGGAGTAAGCAAAGTCCCACGTTTTTACCCGCATAGTTTCCGTTCCCGTAGGAATGTGGAAATAAAATATACCTTATGTTACTCGCTGATAATGTAGCTTTCCATTTGTGAAAGAATTTTTAAAATCGCACCAGCCGTTTCCGAGATTAGCCGAAACAGACAGACAGACAAAAATTTTAAAAATTGATTCTTTGATATTAGTACCGTATATACCTTTAAATGAATTTAGTAAAAAGCTGCTAATTTGAAATTACAAACAGACACTTCAATTTTATTTATTTATATAGATGGCATAAAATTGAAAATGTGAAAAATAAAATAAGTTTGAGTATAAACTGATGTAAAAAAATTAAATGTAAAAGATCTATTTTAAAATATTTTAAAATTATTAGAATTTAAAGAAAAAATGAATACTTTTGATTTTTGAAGCAGTATAATTCTTTTCAGAAAATTGTTTCTGTTTTACTCTTAAGCACGAAAATCTATTAAACCCTCAAAAATTAAGGTTTGTGTTATAACTTAAAAAATAATTGCTTTTAGTAAATTTGTTTTTCTTTTATTATTTAATTATTAAGCATGAAAAATTTTTAAACATTCGAAAATCAGGATTCATGTTATAATTTAAAAATGAAATAATTAGTACACAGTTTATATAATGTTATTATATTTATTTATTAAGGATGGAAATCTATTAAGCACTCAAAAATCAGGATTCATGTAATTTTAAAAATGAATTTTAAAAAAGTAAACTAGTTTTTAATCTTATTTAATTATTTGCAAAGTACAAAATTATTTTTATATTAGAAGCATGTTATAATGTCTTTTAAAATTTAAACTGCTTCATGCATTGTGAAATTAGGAATATCTTTTAAAATTTAAAGCTATGGGGAAAAAAATATTTGAACTATATTTTTACTGCCAATTTAAAAGAATAAATATTGATGTGAGCAGTTGCATTTTAAAAATTATTCTTTGTTTTTTAATCTAGTTGGCATTGTCATAAATAGAACCGAGTTGATACCGTATTAGTATTATTTCTTTTATGTGAGGAATTCTGAGTCTGACATCTCATCTCCGCTTGTCAAAATATAACAACTGCTTACTTACCACAAGCCCTTTTATATTGCCATGAACATGAACTTTCTTTAAAGCCGACGCCATGACCCATTTTCTCTTCTTTTCTTTTTTTTTCCTGTGAAAAATCTTTACAAATTTTCCTACAAATCGAAAAATATTTCATTACTTTTTTTTCCCCGTTTCGTGCGCCACACAAGAAAGAATGAACCCGATTGAACGAGAGCAGTGGAAATGGTTAGTTCAGCTGAACCGCCCCCACGGCCTGAATCAACCAAGCGTGCTCAAACAACCAAATAACGATGAAAAAAATAACAGAAATCCGTGAAAAGAGTGCGCGAACGAGATCAACATGAGGAATGCCTTTCAGTTTATCCTCTACTCTCGCGCTTAGTGAGTTGTCTCCTGATGCATTTCCGTATTGTTATCTAGTGTCAGTCAGAGATGTAGGAGAGACTTTTCTCCCTCACAACTGTGCGCGTGTCTGAATAATTGCCAACAACGAAATCCAGTAAACTACAGAATCCACCGCTCTTGGATTAAATCATACTTGTGATCGATCCGGGAATTTGTTGTGATTCGATGACCCCTACGTCTTAATCCAATAAAGAAAAAGGGAAGAAGCCCAGGCTAGACTTGTAGATGAGTCAGCATAGTCGTCAGTATGGAGCTCTCGCTACGGAAGATGAGATGGAAAGGTGACGTATGAGTCGTTAATTAGTCTCACTGTGTTGTGCTTGTCTCTTTTTTTGGGTTTGGATTGTTTTGTGCCTTCTCCTCTGAATTGAGTGGTGGATAAGGAGCTGCTAGTGTCGCGTCTTATGGATTACAACAGTATGGTTTTGTTGAAACGTTTTTGGATGTGTTTCCTCAATGTTTACTTTAAGAAGGTAAATGAGAGTTACTTAATTGTGAATTTATCATGACTAGATTTTAATTGGTTTGTTTTAAGTGTAACAATGTCGTACTGTATTACTAAAAATAAAATCGTATGTGACATGCATATTATATGCAGTATTATTTTATACGAAAATCACAAGTAAAGATTTAAAATGCGTATAAATCTGTTTTTTTTAAAAAATATCTTTTAAATATTGGTGTTTAATTATAATAAACAATACGGTGATATTTTTGTATTTTTATTATGTTTAAAAAATCTTTTTTTTTTTTTTGCCGTATTTTTTGCATGCTTTAATTTTTCTTTTAAAATTTCGTGAGTTTGTGATAAATGAAATGTGATTTTAAATATCGGATTTTTTTTATTTTGTATGTTTGAATATACTGAGATTTTTTGTAAATAACTATTTTTTGTTTAAAATCAACTTATTTGATTTGAGATTCTTTGCTTCCCCCTCCCCCTTGTCCTTACTCTTATATTTTAACATTTATATTTAGTTGTTTAAAAAATTGAAGAATGAGTTTTTTTCTGTATTTATTGATAGTCTTATGTTATATGATTATATTGATAAAAAATATTTTATAGATGTTAATTTAGTTTTTTAAACTTACGTCTATTTATTCTTTTTGGTGTATAATTTTACATACGGGGGGGGGGGATTAGTAAGACCATTAATATAATTGTTTTGGAAATATGCGAGTTTTTCTTATTTTGTTTTAAAACACATGTCACTTAAATTTATATTATGCTGATCGATTTTCAGCATTTCTTTGATCCAATTGCAATAGAATATATTTTAATATTTATATTTTGCATATTTTTTAATATGAGGAAGAGGAGGGGAGAGGGGGGGGGAATTGAACTTTCGTAGGAATTAGAGCAGATATAGGGCAAACACTATTTTCCTTGAAACTCCAGTAAATAAATTATATAAAATATTTTAGCTGCAATATATATACATGTGTGAAATCTATTAAGGTCCAGTTGAAGAGATTTCAATTCGATGCGTATGAAAATATACAACATTTTGTAAATTATACTGTATTAAATCCGCGAGAAAGGCTAATTTCAAAAAATTTCAGTTTTCTCTCTGTGTGTGCGTTCGTGTGCACGAGAGAGAGAGAGGTAATAACCATATCAAAGTATATTTTAAATCAACAGTATCCCTGGAGTAACAGTTCCGAATTTAGTGAGCGGCCACGTACTAGTCGAGCCGTAGGTTCAAGTCCTCTTTCCACAGCAGATCGTGACCGTGGTAACTGAATGGGCAGGGGGTGAGCTCTATCACACACACACACATGGACGGCGTTGTCGATCATGGGTTCGAGTCCTGGTGCTATTGAATACCCACCACGCAGAGAGACTGATGCATGTTAAATCTGTCGAGATTCAAAATCATCACATTGGTGTGGTATGAAGTTTGGAGAGTAGGGTGTAAGCTCAGGTGTAGTCCTCGTCACTTGACCGAAATTCCAATTTACGAGGTCTGTTTCCAATAATCCTCGCTCAACTTCAAAATTAATTGTTATTATCTTCTCCTGGTGGTCATGGTATACTAGTGGCTATGGACAAGTTCTACCGTAAAGCTTACTATGGGGGCGCTGCAGTAATTAGTAGCCTTTTCTTCTGGTTAATGCAAAATCGCCATTGCGCTGAGCTAAAAAATTAACACGCTATTTTAGAAAAGATACTGAAATAAATACTATAAAATCCTGAATCTGAAATCTACAGATCATCTTCTATCCATATAGTGCAAAAAAAGTTTCAAAAACTTGCATTAAAAGTTTGAAAAACTCAGTTGAATTTCGATGTTTTCCCATAGATTAACATTACACCGGAAGTAAGGGAGGGTTCCACTCAATGTTGTTGTTTACAAAGTAGAACTTGTCCATAGTTGCAAATTCGTAACCAGCGTTGTTTCTGTTGAATAGTGGGTTTGAGTCTTGGTGCCATTGAAGACATGCCGTGTAGAGGCTCAAAGTCTTCTCGTTAGCGTAGTATGAAAATTTGAGAAGTGGAGTGAGACTTCTCAAGTGTCGCCCTCGTCACTTGATTGCGGTTCAAAATTACGAGGTCCGTCAGATATAACCCTTGTGTTACTTCTGAATGTTACGTTAATAAAACACTATCATATCCTCACCAGTAGGGTTGTATTCCTATAGGATAGCAATGTCCCTAAATTTAGTGCCCTTCTGATCATCTAACCTTGGTCCAAAATTATTAAGTACATCGTCAGCAATTCTCGTGTTACTACAGAACGACGTTATCTAAATAGAACCAAAATATCTTACCTTGATGTAGCCGCTTTATATAAGCATAAATTGTATCTTGATTTCGATGAAAATGAAGTGAACAACAGATAATCAATTCATTAATAAAATTAGAAGTTTTCATTGCAACTGATAAGTAAGCAGTATGGTCTGTTGAATGAATTTAAAAATTAAAATTTCTTAAATATCGTAACATTCAGCCAGCCACTTTTGGCTGTCAAGAAACACGTGATTCTCTATTTCTGCGAACCTTAAGAAATCTTTTAATTCAATAAAATTATTTTTCTAAATCATGCTACTGAATATTTATTACTTGTGTTCCATCAGTCTTCTGAAGCATATATTTAGAGTCTCTGACGTTGCTTTATCACACGCAGTAATGATTAATCTATTTTGTCTCTGGCTTGAAAAAAATTCATTTTAAATTGATTTTTTTCCCTATTATCATTGAAATTGATGCATTTTCTTATCAGAGAAAACGTGTTGCTGAAGAGGTCATTGTGTATTTATCGAAAACTGGTTCTATTACTAAGCATATCGAGACTACTGTCTTATCAGTAGCTGCAATTCGACAAAAACAGAAACTGCAAATTGTACGTAAAGTATCTACATTTGGATGTCAATAAAAAGACTGTGTATCTGAAATATCTAGAATGATAAACATGTGATATATGCTTACGTTTTATGCTTTTAAGATGATCGCTTATGAAAACAAATGGAACTTCAGTTCAGAATTTCATATTTTATTCTCAAAACATGGATATCAGACGATATTTTTTTAAAATGTGCAAATGTTCTTTTTATTTTGTATTTAACGTGCTATTTATTCTCACATAATTTTTCAGTCTTTTAAATTTAAGTTTGCAAGCGAAATAAGTCACCAGAGATTGGGTTTATTCAAAAAATAATTTCGTTTTTGTGCATATGCTTGTAAAAAGGAA
Source organism: Trichonephila clavata (assembly GCA_019973975.1). NCBI lineage: Eukaryota > Metazoa > Arthropoda > Arachnida > Araneae > Nephilidae > Trichonephila > Trichonephila clavata. Next base: position 29,523 of record BMAO01032973.1, read on the forward strand.
AGACGACTTTCTTTTATCCTATAAATATTTTATTTTTTTGTATTCTTTCCATTTTGGTTCAATATTTTTACTATCCTTCTGGCAACAGCAGGGGATTCAACCTTCATTAAACTTCAGATCTTTGATGACAAGTAACTGTTCCAAAACGTTTTTGATGCCTTCATTTGAAGTAAAAAAAATTTTCCGTCCAAACAGTTTTGTGAAAACCGAAACAGATTACAATCCGAATGTGCCAGATCTGGAGAATATGACGGGTGTAGTAGTAGATTCCATCAGAGCTTTGTGCGAGTTATCAAAATTCTATGAACTTTTCTGTAAGAACATGTCGAGTTTTGAATATAAACCAAGACATGAAAATATAATATTATAACAATGGTTAATTTGCGGTTTGTATCAATCAATGTTTTTGTTATTTTCATCGGCTTCAATCGACCCTTTAAAACGGGGTGCACCTTCAACATCAAAACTGCTGGAGCGAAGTTTTGCAAATCAATTTTGTCTCTGGCATTCGTCATACCGGATAATTTTTTACTTGCATAAACTGCATTTCTTACCTTTTCGATAGTAAAAAGTAAGATGCTTCTTTTACTTTCTGTCAGGGCTTCGAACCGGAACTGAACCGGAAAAAAAAATCAGTTTATTTTGGTTCAACAATTTTCATACGTTACAAAAATTGATAAGCATATTTTTAACATAATTATTGCATGGCCAAATGCATGATGTGAGCGGCAAATGACGAAGGTATACATAATGGATAAAATCATAAAATGCGGTTTTGATAATGGATAAGAATGCCAATGCTCACCGTTCTCTGCTCACCCCACGTATTCTTATATGCTGGTTAATTGTATCAATTCACATAGTGTACCAATTAACAAAAGAATAAAATCTAAATTTTGATAGAATTACATTTTTTGTTTATGATAGAATTATATTTTTAGTACAAATAAGAATAAACATAAAAGGAAATTATTCATTCGGAATGGAACCGAAAACCTTTATTTTGGGGGAACGAAAACCAGAACTGTGGGGGGGGGGACCTACACGCACACACACACATATATATATATATTAGTTGAACCGGAACGAAAAAAATTATGATTCGAAGTCCTGGTATCTATATCTGATAGAACATAAAGTAAAAAAACTATTGTGCAGATTTAAAACTTTTCCACAAACAAACCTTACTATACCAGCTGTTACAATATATATTAACAATGTGGATTTAAGGGGAAACTGTCTGTGAAAAAATACAATTAAGTCCTTGGGAAAAAACGAAATTACTTTCCGAACATCCCATTATATGCTAACATTTGTTGAGAATTTCAACAGATTGAAAGAATTCTGTAACATTTTCGTCATGTGTATTTAAACTTTGTGAAATAATAATAGCAATAGAATCTGATTTTATTTTTTTAATCGTAACAACTCTATAATAATATTTATTATGAAGATATTTCTACAATATTCCTGTTCATCTTTTCACTGTTTTTTCATCAAAATGTCTTTTTAGCATTATTTTTTTTTAAAGTAATGGTAATTTCTGATCTGTAATTGATGTATTTTCTAATGGTAATTTCATCAGAAAATACAACGATTTTATCACTAGCATATCACGATTAAATCACTAGCATTTTATTTTTTATTTTGAGATGATCTTCATTTCTATAAGTAGGCACTCTTATAGCTGCCCAAAAAGATTGCTATGTTAATATTTTTTGACCACTAATATGTTGAGACCAGCATCTTTTAACGTATATTCATTTCTACTCAAATGCATTTATTTCTTCCCCTTTAAAAATAGATTTCATATTTCCTCTCCTATACCGGAATTTGTTACATTAAAAATTCATTTTGTATTGAAATGAATATTTATTGAATATGTCTGGATTTTAACAATTCATTATTGGGTACATATCTTGTACCCATATACACTTATTGCAGTACTGATGCTTTTTTGTGGGAAAAATATTTCCATTTTCGATTCCATTCTTTGCAGAATTCTTTTCATTAAGAAATCTCAAACAAGAAATTGTTGGGGTAATTTGCATTTTACTGATTCTATTTTATTTTACAATACCAACTGTAAATTTGAAAAGCTTTGTTTTTAAAAGATATTTTTAAAGTAGTTCTTTCGTTTAAACTAGTAAAGAAATATGAACATCGCATCACTTTCATGTAAAATGAAAAAATAGGAGGAGTTTTGTTACTCCTCTCGATAAACAAAAACGCAAGAGATGAAAATTTCAACAAGGATTTATGGAACTATTCCATTAAATTTTATTTTCTTGTGTGGAAAGTAAAAGTATTTTCTTTTTTAGCCATCCCAGTTTCATATCCAGATCGTAAATTATGTTTGCATTGCCATCGAGCTTAAGAATAATCTTCATTCTTTCTGTTGTTCTTATACGTAATCACTTATCTTTCGCTACAATTCGATTAAGGAGAGACGGGGCTCTGCTCCAAATCCTGACGAGAAATGTTTCTCGCTTAAACAAAAGGCATTTATTTTCAATTTATATTAGGAGAGTTGAATGTGAATTTTTTATTTAGTTATTATCCTCTTGTCATTTTTGTGAAACTTTAAAGTAATCCTCTCAAAGTTTCCATTTTTTTATTATATTTATGTTTGTATTATATATATCGTCTGCGCTTGCATGTTCCAATATTATTTTAAGCTACATTTTCCCAGTTTCTTTAACGATGATCTTGGAATCTATGTTATATGCATTTTCACCACTTGTTTATTTAACTGCAAATCTATTGGGTTTGTGTGTGTGTTAAGTTCGTTTTTGAAGAAATTAAGTTTTGTTTTATCTAATGGATTTGAAAATGGGAATTCTATTCTTAGAATGTTTTTCTTTCTCTCTCTCTCTGCTGTTGCTTGTGTGTTAAATCTGTTTTGTGAAATTTTATCTTTTTTTTTGAAAGAATAATGATTTTTGCATTTTTAATGGAGTTGTGAGTATTGCTAAATTTCAATTCGTCGCAACAAATGGAAATAGAATAATAAATGTTTCTGAATAAGAAATGCATTGAAAGTAAAAAATATTTTAATATCCTTGATAAAGCAACAACTGTGTGTTAATAAACTGATTATTTTGCAGTATTCCCCTCTTTAAGTCGTTTTAAAATGTAAAACTATGAAAGCTATTATTTTGCAGATTTATTTTTAACTATTATTACTTGGTAGATTTTAAAATGAGTATTATCTTCCTCTAAGTGTGTGATGTTATGGTAAATAACTTCTCTTGATCATTAGAGTATTTATATCATTCTTAGAATATTGTAATGACATGCAATTTTTAATGAATTAATTGTAGTTTTTGATGATTAAATTGTATCTGTTTTGTTTTATAAATGTAATTTCTGAACTTAATGTTGTTATTTTAAAACAAAGTTAATTTTTTTCCAAGTATCAAAAGTACTTATTTTATGCATTAAAAAATTCGAGTTATAAAACTAATTGATTTTTAAAATTTTTGACTCGTGATCATTTAGTAGTAAATATTTTTCATCATTCTCTGCTAATTCTTGAAAACTTCTTGATATTAAAAAAATTCAGCTTCTATGCTTTCTATATGAAATTATGTCTCCTGAGTAAAAATAATATTTCCCCTCGTATTTTTTTCTTTTTTTTCTTTTTTTGTTGTTGTTTTAGCGGTCAAAAAAATTAGTTTTTTTGAAAAAATTCTAGGATTATATAACTAATTATGTTAGTATTTCTAATATTTTATGAATTATTTTGAATAATGTTAAAGACGATTGCTTTCCGTGGGTAGAGCAATTTTATTAATGTTGGCTTCTAAATCACTGTTTGTTTTTAAGGTAAATGTCGAAGAACCTTACCTCAACTCCTGGAAAATGTATGAGTGATAATAAAATTAAGAACCATTATAATACTATATTGTACCGATTACCCTTTCTATTATACCGTTTATTTAAAATTGAGATTAATTTAATATACACTTTATAATATATAATGTCAAAAATTCATTTGATATTAAAGTGTAAAAGACGTTATATGGATCATATAGCACTCACAAAAAAGATAACTTTATTCAAAGCAAAGTGATTTATGTAATGGAAATATATTATTAACAGACGTAACGGAATCAAATTATGGAATTAATATACAATTTTTCTATTCGAGAAGTTGTACTTAAGTTTCCTATTTACTAAATAAATTATGCTCTCAAGCCAAGATAAAAGTTCTGTTAAATTCCAGTCTTAAAAAATCTGCCACGTATGTTTGTGCAGTGGCATTTTCTTAACTGCTCGCTTTGCTCTACATCTTTCATGACCAGTCAGACGTAACGAGTTCTTTGGAGTTTTTCTTTGTAGAAAAAGAGTTGGAGAAAAAAAAATAATAAAGGAATAACACTGAAAGAAACGTCTGTATTGTCATTCCACTTAACAGGAAGAATATGACCTTTAGGGTAGGATACTTAGCTAAAAGCGGAAATGTCCTTGATTACCACTATAAAAAATATTTTAAGGCTAGTTGTGAATGGTGGTGGGTGTTAAAATGTGTTTTTGCCCTTGATGTAAAGTCTTATTTTGCTCATACTCATGCTTTTCCGAAAATTAACAATTTGAATGACTATGGAGATCATATTACATTCTTAAGAATGTGTTAATGTGTTTTTTCCCACCTGTTGTATAGGAAGATTCATTTGATATTCACACCAAAATCTGTACCTTTAGAAGCATTTCATGAGCTGTGACTCTTTTAGCACCATGTAGATGTAATTATTTTCCTATTGTTCTTTATATTAAATTCTTAAATACAATCGAACTAAAAATAATGTTGATTAAAATGAAGTCTCTATAAATATGTGATTATGTAATGCTTAAATTTTTCTGTGAAATAATGATGAGGAAGTTGCATACATATTCATTGATTGTTTGTATTGCTTGTTCGTTAGGTCTTAATGCATTCAGTTAATGTTAAACGTAGTAATCTATAATGGTAAAAGACAAAACCATTGTCAAGGCTAAAATGTTACTGTAAAAAATTAAAGGAACAAATTCGTGTTGAGTATATTCTTCTCATTTTTTTAGAAGACTAATTCCATATAATTTTCATAATAATTCATACGTGACCAACAAATTCGTACATAGCAGTCTTTTAATTAAATGTTTTCTACGTCTTTTTCAAGTCCATATTTTCTTAACGTTTCAATTAATTCAAACTTTTAAGAGTTTATTCATGCGAAACAGAGTTCTTTAAACCAGCGGTCGCCAAACTTTTTAACCTGATGGACTAGTAAATTCAGAATTTAAATCCCATTGACCACTAATAGCATTTTTTAATGTTAAATATATTTATGAAAAAAAAAATGTGATGTAAAAAACACATAAAATGTGTACCTAGTTAATAAAATGGAACTATTAATTGTAACCAAATTATGAAAGCTTTATTAATAAAATAAACAAAATAAGCAAAAACCGTAAAAACAATTAAAAAAGGGTTTCAGTATAGCAGACTTTTAGCATTATACATTCCTAGTGGGATAGATGTTCCTGCTTACTTGAAATAAGATTATGGATATTTGAATCCAATGATGTTACTGTAAGATGGAGAACTGCATTTATTTTCTAGCGGAGATTCTATGAAATAGCGTTTTTATAACTTTTCATGTATCGTTATGAATTGAATTATGCTTCAAGGCATCTTAAAGCATAACTTAAAGTGATGAGTAATCATATTCCACATTTTTCTGGGTACCAGCGCTATTTTCTCGCGGACCACCACTTTAGTGACCTCTGCTTTAAACCACTAAACGAATAAATCACCAAATTCATTGCAGTTCTTTGGGGGGGTTAAAGTACTCAGCTTTTTTTTAAAGTTATTTTCCACTACATTCTATAAACGTTCATGCTTGTTTATGTTACTTAGACGTACATACGGATTAAAATTCACTAATGAGATGAAAGTAGAGAGAATGAGGGGAGGGGAACTTTTAACTCTTCTGTTACTTTGAAAGTGGAATAAATTGGTGAAATATATTCTTATTTTCGAATTTTTCGTTTGATGAAGATTTGTCTTATGGTATTATTTGTCTGTTTATTCTATGCAAATTTTTAATAAAAGCACTAAAGAAGCGATTCGTTTGCAAATTAAAAAAATTTTAATTGATAAAACTGAAACATTTTTACTTTTAGGAATTATAAAATAAAAATTTAATATATTATTTCAAATAACACATATATACAAGTTTATTCCTTAAACATTTAAATAGGTGGTGTATTAATTTTATGTTAACGTCACATCTTCAAGCCACACGATGGTTGCGGCAGTGAGTTTGTGTTTTTGAACCTCAGTTAAGTGTAAGATGATATCTGAGCTAGCACCCCACTCTCCAAACTTCCATCCCACGCCAATGGGAGGGTTTGTATCCTTGACAGATTTAACCTGCATCAGCTCTTCTTCAAGGGTAGTCTTCAACGGCATCAAAATTTGAATTGAAAATGAATCCAGGACAACACCAGTCACTGGTTTGCGACCACGATCGCTCGGCTGCCGCGGTGCGACTTTTATTAAATTAAGTTGGCCATACTAATGAGATCATTGTATAGCTGGTGTTATAACATATTTAATTATTTGATTTCTGGTTCAAATTTTGTGTGAATCGGCCGACGATCTCTTTATCGTATCACACTTTTTAACAATTGTCTGTAATGGCAACTTCTTGTTACCACAACCAAAGTCATTTTCCACGAGATAAGATGCTGAGAAAATAATGATTTGCACTTCAGCATTTTTTCCTCTCGAGAATTTCTTATGAACAAAAATTTTATTTATTTGAAAGTTTCAGAAAATACTTGTATGTTTAACCGTGAATGTCTAGACTTTTCTGAAGCATTGGCATTATTTTATTAATATTAAATTGTATTAATGGTATTTTATCAAGAACTCCCTAATGCATACATAGACCCCAAAATATATTTTTATAGGCCTATCGAAACGTCAATGTAATTTCGGGGGCTCATGTGGTCCTTCTGTTGGGTATTGCTGGTGTAGTTGAAAATTAAAACGCAACTATTTGAAATTGAATCGGCAGAACATCCGGTGTTAAGGATCTGAAGCTCAATTTTTTCCCATTGAAAACATTTCACCTAAAGTTAGTAGTTAGTGGTATTGTAAAGCCATTCCATTGTTTATATCTACAAAAAAAAAAGCTGGTAGAGAGATAAGCTTGCACGCTATATAAGAAGGGGAAAGTGATTTCAGTGCTTGACTTGAAAAGATTCTGAATGGCTTTGGATAAAGGTTTCATTTTGTATAATTTCATTGCGAAATAATGTTTGTTTCTTGCTATTGTACATTTTGGTCTGTTATCTTCAACATCTCTGACGCTGATTGTTAGGTAACATGTGTTATTTCGACCGTTCCAATGAAAAAGTCTATTACCTCGGCATTTGCTTAAATTTTTTTAAAGTAACTAAAATAGAATAAGATTCACCAAACTAATTTTTTTTCGAGAAATAGATGAATATAATAGCTTTTCCTTTGTATAACAACCTTTAAAAATATAATGGTTACAGAAATTTCAAGAATCATAGAATTACGCTTGATTTTTTTAAAAAAATTTGTTCTTTGTATCATTAATTTTGTATTAAACATGAAGTATAATTATTTTTCGCTTTTTTATTAAAACTGCTCGTGTGGAAGTGGCGTACACAAACTAGGTAAAGGGTGATATATTTTAAAAAAATAATAACGTAGGTGAAATGGAATTAATCTTTATGCTAAAAATTAAAAATATGTTATGGGGGGGGGGGAGATGAACCCTCAAACCCTACTCTTGTGTGCGCTACTAAGTGTAAGTTTATATGACTACCTAATCAGGACGAGTTAGAACAAACGTTATTTTTCAAGAAACATGCAATTATTATATTTCTTTTCATTTAAAAAATGTATACGAGTAAATAAAAAAAAGTTTCTAGATTTATTTTTGAAGCTCGAGGGATTAATATATACAACGAATTAATTCAACGTTTTGCAGATGCGTTTTATTTCCATAAGTAAATCGAATTCAAAAGGTCTTTCATGCTCTGCTTTCAATTTGAATAACCAATAAAAAGTAGTTAATGAGAACTCGAAGTTAGTTTTTTTTTTTAATAAAGGGGAAAGAAAATATCTGTACCAATATTTGTCCATGCTTAATTTTTTTTGCCATCATTTTCTACTTAGGAAATTGAAGTATAAAAATGATTAAATTTAATTTTTTCAGCAAATCATGGAATTTAAGCTCTGATTCTTAATGAGAAATGTTAATTGTTTTCCAGCAAAATATTGTTATATATATTTTTTATCTTTTTATTCTATTGGATTTGATATTGAAAACAATTTCAACGAACCTTTTTTTAATCGTAAATATTTCTTTGTTTTATGTTATTTTTTTTATTTAAGCTTTCAATTTATCGATTTGTTATACTTTTATAAAAAGCATATTTCTGTTATTCACTTTCAATTCATGTTTAAATTGAATATGCATTTGTCAAAGTTAAATAATACTGCTTTTATGTTTTTTGAAGGAAAAAAAATAACCTTGTATATTATTATTGCTTAAATGTGAGAGCTAGCCATATATTAATCATCCAACATTCTTGCCAAAAAAAAAATCATTTTCCTTTTTATAGTAAAAAACATTTTCCATTGTCTAGAGGCACTATTTTTTTCTCAGACAAATTCTAGGTATTGGACGCGAACTCACATCAATCCATACATTGTAGAAGTTACAATTCTTCCGATATAATTGCCTCTCTGACATGCTCGTGCAATTTTCTGCCATAGTGATCATTGGATATCGTAGCCCCTTTGTCGTCAACCAAGACATCAAATTCTACTTTGTTTGGTTCATGGGATAACCAGCTGCCTCCCCTAACTGCTTTCATTGCCCTTTGTTGTTGCTAAAAGATTTGTCGCACTGTCATCGATCTGCGACAGAAGGACATAATGATCCATTTAGTTGTCGTACGCCTCTGCACATTTATTAGTTTACGGGTAGAGAGAAGCATTTTTACTGGATAAAAGTTTATTACTTTCCTTCATATTTCTTGTTCTTATTTTTTAGACATTGTTGAGTGTGTGTTTTTTGTGCCAAAAGGCGGGAGGATTTTATTCTGATGTTAAAATTTCTTTAGTAGAACGATTTGTTCTGATAGACGGGCTGTTTCATGGTTTTCCAGGAAATCCATGACTATTTTATGCAGATTTCCTTGTGTTTGTAACTCGGACATGTTTTTGGTTTTGTGAATAACCATAGATTACGTGTCGGCAACCTACGGCACGAGGTATAATTCTCAGTGGCACTTTACACCACACTACAAATTTGTCAGTTTTTGAATGGGTTGTAGATGATAATTTGAAAATGGAGCTTATTGAAATAACATCTTAAAATTATTTTTTCCCCTCTAATGGGTCTGCGGATTGGTATTTTTACCTTTGTAGACTTTGTACATTCTCCAAGAACTGGTATTACTTTTCAGTGCGGCACCATATAGGCGATACCAACTGCCGCAAGTAATTTTGACGCCCAGTTTCCTTCTACAGGGGGAGGCACCTGAGCTCTGACGATGCGAAATTGTACTTAAGAATTTAAATTTGCCGTGAGCACCCAAGCCAAACGGGCACTTCAAGTGATTTTTATATGCCGCGTAAACATACGATATGGCCGTTGTCGATTTTCTGCATCATGAAAATCCACCGACTTGGGCCGGGGTTGAACCCGCAACCTTAGGTGCAGAAGGCCAGCGACAAACCAACTACGCCATCCAGTCGGCATCTTTAGAATTATGAAAATCACAATTTAAAGAATAATGAACGAATCTGGAAGATAACTCTAACGATATATCGAAAGATATTTTAAATTTTTGAATGTCATTGCTAGAGAGGTTTGATTGTTTGAAGAGAGAGAGAGATGGGATTGCATGTACTCTGCTTTCCGCTTTTGGTTCCACATATGTATATGAGCAAATCGTTTCTCATATGAAAACTCTGTTTTATGTCTTCAAAGGAGTTGTTCAGAATCATGTCAAATCGAAAGTCACAATCCCCTGATATTGCGATATGAAATAGAGCGGTGCAGGGACAAGGTGCGCCTTAAAATATTTATTTTTTATTTAACTATTTGGAACGAATACTTATATTCCATGTTGTTTATTTTAATGAATATGTTTAAAATATACATGATATGAGTAAATTTTTTTATGCTGATAAGTATTTTTAGAGGATGCAAAATTGATATATAACAAAACTCTAAATCTGTAATTTTAACTTTTATTCCCTGTCTGCATGAATTGTCACCAGTGGCCCACACATCAATCTGGAAAAAAAAATCAAGGATAGGTCCTGACCCCCCCCCCCCATAGCTCTTGATTTTTTTTTTCCACATTGATTATAATCTTATGTATATAGAATGTAAACTTTAATCAAGGATTTGTTGTCAATAATTAATTTTATTAATTAATGCTAGTTATTTATTCAATAATTAATTTTTTTTACTGTTTTTTGTTTCGAATATCGACAAAATCAAAGAAATATGATGGACGCTCATTGGGGTATGATACAAGAATGGACTTCCGACCTTGCCCCCCCCCCCCCCGAAAAATTCCTGTGTGCGCCACTCATTGTCACGGTAATCGAATTGTCTTAAATATTTCCTTCTGTGCGGCACACTGAATCATATTTTAGATTGGTTGGATGCATCACAGGTACAAGGTTTAGAATCTCAAAGATAGATCTTAATGTTCTGATTGTGAAAACGGAAAAAAGACTGGATTTAATAATTTGCAAGTATTAAATTACTATGGGAAGTTCCATGGACTCAAAAGTGATTATCAATTCTTTTACGTTTGCGAAATATTTTTAAACCTTTAAAATCCACTTCTATTTTTTATTTAATCTTTCTTTTCATACTTTGTTGGGGCTCTTTTTCTATCTTTAATATCTTTTTTCTCTCTTTACAATAGACTTTTGTCCTATGTGATACGTCACTACACAATAGTTTTTGAAACCGATATGTCGTAATCTTTTAATCTGTAGATAACGTGCATTTTTGTGTGTGATTCCGGTACACATTAAGTTTAAGGCGTGAAGTGTCCAGAAAACGCAACTCTCCTCACTCAAGACTTCTCGGATTCTGTGTATTTTACTAATTTGTAATTTTTAGCGTGTGTGTTGCAATGTTGCTCATCCGCCATTACAACGATGTATGGTAACAGTCACTTAGAAGCCGACAATCGAAGGCTTTGTGTTGGTTACTCCAAGGTCAAAAGAAAAGGTTCGAACTATTAGTACTACAAGTGGAGTTAGATTTATGGAACTTTTTTTTTTACCTTGTGGGGGAATGGTGACTCATAGCCCCTTGGAAGGGAGAATTGAAGTCCACCTCGCAGATCATTGGTCAAGTATTATGTACCTTTTAAGGTATTGTGTTTGTCCCTCAAACTGTGTATTCTGTTAAAAAGAGCGGCAAAAGAAGACAAAACATTTGCGGAAACATTATTTCATTTTGTGTTCTTGAAACTAAATTTAATTGAATATGAATTCATTTAGAGATTCATTTCGACGAGCTATACGAAATACGAAAAATTCATTTTCTGCTGAGAAAGTAATGCAGGATTTTGTACTCATAATTGATGAAGAGTAAGTGATTTTTATAATTTTCTTTTCTGAATGAAGAGTCTCTTGTAATTATTTTGTGTTTCTTATAGCAAAAGTATATGTTTTTTCTTTGTAATTCTTTTAAAGTTAATCTGAAAATAGAATTACTTCCTTAACACCCGATTACTCAATTTTTAATTGCAAAAAGGTGAACTTGTTTAAAACGTATTCTGAAGTTTTCTTTGCTTGAAAAATTATAATTTTTGTACTATAGTTATTTTTAAAAAAGCAATTTATAGATTACAGTATCATAAGGATTTGTTTTATATTTAAATGTTAAATTTCTTCTTGAAAAAATGTTGCTTAAAATTAGCAATCTTTAAAAAATATTGACAAAAAAAAGTGTAAATGATTTTTTTTAAGTGTAAGAACATATTGAAATTTTAGATTCTTTTTCGTAATACTGCAGATGAATATTTTTCAATACGCTCATTGAATTCTGTATATAATTAAATGAATTATGAATATATTTATCTTATTTGTTTTTCAAATTTTTCTGAATGTAAACGAAAAATTTTTAATAAGGAAATGAACAAATGGCTTCAAATAGTATATTTCTAAGATAATTTTATTTTTTTCACAGCTCTCTTTTCCTTTTTCAAATTTTAAGTTCCCTTAAAACTAAAGAATTATTAATATCATAACTATCAAATTATAAAAACCATGCTGTGAAATTTAATTTTTAATATTTACACTACTGTTTTATATAGTGCTGTGTAATCTAAAATTACACCATACAGAAAGCGATGGACAAAATAATAGAGAGGAATGTGTTATTTACATTGCGTTTGAATGTTTGGCGTCTCAAGCGGTTTATCGACTTAAATACACTATGTATATTCATCTTTGATTTTTTTCCCCCATTATTTTTATAAAAATTGGAGGGACTGTAAAGAACTAATACACTTCATCGACTTATTCATGTCCACTTATTAGAATTGGGCAAATTATGTTAGAAGATTACAAGGAATTATATATCCTACAAAAACGAAATATTTAAGTATTCTTTATCATAATGCTTTAAAAAATCATCATGAAATATTCAGGATTTTTAGTAGTGGTTGTCTTCTGATTATCTAAAAGAAACTGTCGATCAGTCGGTTTGCTTTATTCTTAATTATTTGTTTATTTTCTTTACTTTTACTTTTAAGACTTCGGTTTCATCAGAAAATGGCTTAGAAGTATTATTCAAAAAGAAAGTTACGCTACATAATAATTAATTTTATTCTTTGCCAATTTTTTAAAGAAAAATTTTGGCAAACTTTTTTATAGAAGGAACCAAAAAAATAGCATACTTCTATCTTTAATGAATTTAGCTCCTTTATTCTTAACACGCCTTAGACGTTCCTTTCTTATATGGTTAAAGCTTTACCAATGCATATGCATGTCTATATTTTGCGTGAAGTGCACAATGCCTGCAATTCACCAAAGTAATGAATTAAGTCTGAATGGCAAGGGTATTTTAAAAAGAATTCATTGTTTAGTTTCTCCTTAGCATTGTCCTTCTCAATTGTATATTGTATTACTTAGAAGGACGAATGAGACCAAAGTAGTTATTTACGTTAAAATGTCACATTTTAAATTGCACTCGAAGTAAGGTAGTAGGTACTATCTATAAATCTGAATAATTGGAACGTTTTTTGTTTCCTTTTCATATTTCTGGAAAACAAATTTTTAGTTTTTCTTCTATGAAATTAGAATAAATTTATTTGAAATACTATGTAACTTTTATTTTAAATGATGTAATTTATGTAGTAGGGAAAAAAATACATGGAATGCATTAGTACCAAGATAAGGTTTAGAAAAAAAAAGTATGTCGTATCTATTTCTTTGATAACGTTGCACATTTTGTTTATTATTTTGTTTGCACATTTTTTTTATATTATCATTTGTTTTGAATATTTTTTTAAAAATGTTTTTTAATCCTCAAATTACGTGGTAGTTATAAAGAAAATACATTTTTCTTTTCAAAATATAATCGGGAATTTGTATTGCTAAAACTTCTTTCTCTAATTATTTTTATCTTGAATATAATGTTCTTTTTTCATTTATATCATTTGAATATTACACTAGACAGTTTATTTTTAAGTTTAATTAATATATGAATCTAAATTGTAAGAAATTATTAATTCCATAAAAAATTTAAAATAACGAAACTGAATTTATAAGGGTGCTCAAGGAACAATATTTAGATTTGAATAAAAAAAATGCATAAGGGAATGTACGTAAGGCTTTGAAAACGATTTCGCAATTTTTTAACGAAATTTTTAGATGAATTTTGTTGCGTTATTCACTTTAGATTTTATTAAACATTTGTTTTTATCAATTTCATCACAGAGAACATGGATACCCCGCCTACTTTCAATTTCTCCTGAAGGCTTATGACACCTACGAGAAAGATTTTAACACGTTTTGTGTTTTTCGTAAAATTTATTCGATGCACGTCATGTTGTACAGTTATAGATTACTTAAGTTTCTGTTATTTTGTCCTTGGCGATGCATAATATTGTTATCTTGGCAACTTTTTATTTTCCCCACCTTCTACACACCTTGCTCAGCCATTTTACAATGAAGAATGATTGAACTGTGTTTATTTTGTGTAACGTTCCGTTATGTAAAAGGAAGCTTTTTGCTTATTTAAATTTTATTGAGAAATTCTACTCAATATTTCTAGATATTTGAAACTACATTTTACGTTTTGTTTTTTTATAATATATTTAACATAGCTCGAAATATTTTTATTTAAAATAGACTTTCACTACAATATATTTTTATGCCTTATAAAATGTCAATAAGGAAGATATGTTTTAAAGTGGTTTATCAGTTTCAAGACAAGGTTGTCAAATACATAATGAAGGAATTCTCTTTTTTTCTTCTTTTTTCTCGCGGTATCGTTTGCAACTGTTGCTTTGTTGACTATTGTATTTTATAACATAGTACAAAAGCACATGTCTCAATTTTCATTGTTTCCAGTGGTGTAGCTACCGCCGTATCAATGATACAGGGCCGCAAGCTATAGAGGCCCCGACATGTGTAACATTTTCACACTTTCAAATAAATTCTATTAATGCGATCATTTTTCAATTCCTACTATTAGCTCATACTCTCTCTATATTTATGTATAGATATATTTATTTATCTTGTTCAAATTTTCAATCGTTAATAATTTTTTTTCTATTCATCCAATCAAGTTCAAATAAATTTTTTTTAAACTTGTAGTGGATGACACTTGATGTTAATATAGTTTTTCAAATATTAATGCATTAATTACCGGTTAATTAATTAAATTAAATTACCGGTTTTCGACACCAACTTAGATTTATCTAGATTGTTGTAACAATGACTATAGTTGGCGTCGAAAACCGGTTTTTCAGCGAAACTAGCCTAACGGGTGTGTATTGTTACAACAATACAGACAAATCATGCTCTTTTTCAATTCCTACTATTAGTTCGCTCTGTCCCTATGTGTCTACATATATATTTATTTATGCATGTATATGTCTTGTTCAAGTTTCCAATCGTCAATAAAATACTTTCTATTCATCCATTCAAAGTAGGAATTCACTTAAACATTTTTTTGTATATTATTTTGTTTCCTAAACTAGGGTCCTCAAGGAATTTTGATACAGGGCCCACTCAGAACTAACTACGCCAGGGATTGTTTCATAAATATTACATTGTATAATCCTTAATGGTTTGGCGTATAAAATTTATCTGCAATGTGCTGCGGAGAAAAAAATCATTTAAAATCGGGTTTAAAGTTTTTAACAACATCTTATTAATTGTCAGTTAATACTATGTTCTCTCTCTCATTCCTTAAGCTTTAAGCATCATTTCATTGCTATTAATATATTATGTTAAGTGTAAATGAGGCCGAAAATACTTTTAAAGTCTTTTTCCCCCTGCTGTGAAACTTTTAGGGTTTTTCTTAGAAGCGTAACTTAGTGACTGGGTAGTCATGATCCTTATTGTAATGATTACTACCCCGAATCGTTGACCTGTGGTCATAATCACTGTAATGGATTACACATGTCAGTTTTCTTTTCCTTTGCTTTGTGACATTTGGGACACTTTGGCTTTTGGCGTCAAAATCGATATTATAAAATCGTGCTTATTCATTCGGGGCATTGACCTATTCTGTGTTTCAAAAAATTATATTATTTGGATAAGAAAAAACAGAAGAGCGTTGGAGATTTTTTTTCTCTTCAGTTTAATTAGTATACTTTTCAAACTGTTTTCATGATGCTACTAAAATTCTATGATATTCTGT
Source organism: Trichonephila clavata (assembly GCA_019973975.1). Classification (NCBI taxonomy): domain Eukaryota; kingdom Metazoa; phylum Arthropoda; class Arachnida; order Araneae; family Nephilidae; genus Trichonephila; species Trichonephila clavata. The sequence continues at coordinate 45,467 of BMAO01032973.1, forward strand.
GAAAAATTTCAAAAATTATGTAATTGCTCAGAATTTTACCTTTTTATATTTAAGAGAATAAACTATGTTTCAAATAAAAAAAAAAGTGAATGGCATACTTTTTAAAAATAATTTGGCTATTAAAATATTTTTATTTGTTTCTTTTAAAATTAGAAATCTTATTTCGTCTAGCAAATGTTCTACTTGAACCGATCTAAACCACTTTAGGTTTTCTTTTTAGGTTTGTGAGTTAAGGTAATCCAATATGGGATTTTTTTTTTTTTTTAGATTTGTTTAGTGCATTTTAAGAAAAATGTGTTAATTTAAGAAGAGAAAAAGAAATTATTATTACTAAAATGAGAAAAAATTGTTCAAAATTTACAAAAAAATTACATAAACGAGGCCCATTCTTTACCAAAAGTTTATGAACAAATTTTCAATTATGATGTGTTGCTATGTTATTCATTTTTGAAACGACCTTCAGGATAAGAGATATTTGAATTTTTACAAAAATAGAGCATTTTATCTCCGTTATTATATGAAATTGCTTTTAAAAAAACAGTGATTATATATTCACATAAGGGACTCTAAATTTTGTAATAAAACAGTAATTGAGAAATCTGAAGGTTAAAATACTTCTACTATTATACAGAACATACAAAAAAATTTCAGTTAATTATTTTCATAACTTTTTGAGCAATCTCTGTTCCCGTTTGAGCATTTAAACACACACACACATTTTCGAGTGAAACGCGTTTTAAAATATGATATCATGCTTTAAGTAATGGCATCTGCTTTTACTAAAACACGTGTAGTTTTTGTTCTAGTGAACGGAAAACAATAAGCTTGGTATGTATATAAAGTTAATAAAATGGCCTATAAAATCTATATATATAAAGGAGAAAAGCGACTCACTCACTCACTGACTGACTGTCTGACTGACTAATCACGAAATCTCTAAAACTATTCAACCTACAGACTTGAAAATTGGTTGACATGTTCCTTTGATAGAGTAGACATCAGCTAAGAACGGATTTTCCGAAATTCGAAACGCAAGGGGCATTACGGGGGGTTAAGGGCTTTAATAATAATTGTTTCCATGTTTAAACTACTTGATGTACAATCTTGAAATTGGGTAAGCGGATTCCTTTCAGAGAGTAGAGATCCGCTACAAAATGAGTTTGGTGAAAATCGACCCCCAAGTGGCGTTGCAGGGGCTTAGGGGGCGTTATAGATAATTATTTCCATTTTTACACTATTTGACGCACTGTCTTTAAATTTGATAAATAGATTCCTTTCGTAGAATAATGATCAGTTACAAAACGGGTTTTGCGAAAACAGACTTCTAAGTGGCGTTGCGGGGAATTAAGGGGCGTAATAGATAAATATATCCGTTTTTAAACTACTTGACATACCTGCTTGAAAATTGGTAGGTAAGTTTCTTTCCTGGAGTAAATATTCGCTACATAATGGGTTTTGGGAAAATTGACCCCCAAGGGGTGTTGCGGGGGCGGGGGGTTTAAGGGGCGTTATAAATTCCTATTTTTAAGTTATTAGACGTACAGTCTTGAAACTTAGTAAGCAGATTCCTCTCATAGGGTAGAGATACGCTAAAAATGGGTTTCGTGAAAATTGCCCCCAAGTGGCGTTGAGGGGACTTAAGGGGCGTTATAGATAATTATTTTCATTTTTAAACTATTAGACGCACAGTCTTTATATTTGATTAAGAGATTTCTTTCATAGATTAGAGATAAGCTATAAGAAGGTTTTGTGAAAACAGACCACTAAGTGGCGTTGCAGGGGAATAAGTGGCGTAAGAGATAAATATTTTTGTTTTTAAACTATTTGACCTACCTGCTTGAAAATTGGTAGGAATGTTTCTTTCATGGAGTAAATATCCGCTACAAAACGGGTTTGGAGAAAATTGACCCCAAGGGGTGTTGCATTGGGTTAAGGGCAGATATAAATAATTATTTCTTTTTTTAAACTATTAGACTCACAGTCTTGAAATTTGGTTAGCAGATTCCTCTCATAGGATAGAAATACACTGCAAAATGTGTTTTGTGAAAATCGACCCCTAGGTGGTGTTGCGGGGGTTCAAGAAGCGTTATTGATAATTTTTTTGCATTTTTAATTAATTGGACGCACAGTCTTCAAATTTTGCTAAGCAGATTCCTTTCATAAAGTGCAATTCCCCTACAAAATGGGTTTTGCGAAAACAGACCCAGAAGTGGCGTTGCGGGGGCTCAAGTGGCGTTACAGACAATTATCCCCATTTTTAAACTGTTCGACGTACAGTCTTGAAATTTGATAAGCAGATTCCTTTCGTAAAGTAGAGAACCGCTACAAAATGGGTTTTGCGAATATCAACTACCAAGTTTAATTTCGGGAGTTTAAGAGGCGTAATCGATAAATATTTCCATTTTTAAACTATTTGATCATCCTGCTTGAAAATTGGTAGGCATGTTCCTTTCATGGAATAGAGTTCCTCTAACAAAGAGTAAAATGTGAAAATTGACCCCCAAAGATGTTTGCGAGGGGTTAAGAAGAGTTACAGAAAAAAAATTCCTGTTTTTAATTGTTAGACCCATATACTTGAAATTTGTTAAGCATTTTTTTTTGTTGAATAGGGATCCACTAAGAATAAATTTTAAGCAAATCAAGTTCTGGGGGGTTGCAGGGGGTTACTGGGACGTATTGACAAAAAAAATTACTTTTTTCGAGCTACAAGGACTATAATAATGAAATTTGGTTTGCATTTTTCTTTTGTTGAATTGAAATCCGCTAAGAGCGGTAATTCTTGAAAACGGCCCTCAACGGGATTACGGGGATATTGATAGTAAAACTTTTGTTTTTTTTTCTGTTAGATTTAGACTTTAAATTGTGCTTGCATGTTCAATTTACGGAGTAGAAATCCATCGAAAATTGGTTTTGCGGGAATCCACTTGGTTTTTGAGTTACGAAAGAGCAAACATCATTCTATGCTTCAATTTTAGAGATTTTTAGAAAACACAAATTATATGAGTTCTGCCCTTTTTTTTTATCAACAGGTGACAGTTACAGGTATAAGTATATTTTTCAATTCAATCGAATTCCTAATGCTAGGACTTAGATATCAATAATTTATACATATATATAAGCAGTAAAAATTTATAAAACATCATGAAATACCCAGCGAAGCGGGCGGGTAACAGCTAGTATAATTATAAAAGAATTTGTCAATTTTTGGCAAAATTCCCAATTTTAGGGTAGTTGAATACCTTAAGTTGTTTTGCTTAAATTTGTGTTTTTTAATCATCAAATCATTTTCATTTTTTTTTTCCAAATGTAAGTTTAGATCTTTATATAATAAGTAATTAAAATCCCTGCATATAATTTCCTTTTTATAATTAATGTGCAACATTCTATCACTTAATATTTCTTTTAATTTTAGAACAATTTTGTTTTTTTTTTCTATTCAAAGGCATTTTTTTTTCTTTCAGCAAAATGAACTCTCTTGTTTTGGACTTTTTCGTTGAAAATGTAACAATTTGTCAAATACACGGAAATTCAAACTGTTCGGTTTTATTTTTTAACCATCAGTGTTAAGAGTAAATCCTCTTAATAACATTTTTACATCAATGCGTTTCTTGTCACTTTACCATGGACTTCCTCCTTTGCTTGTCTCTCTCTCACTCTTTCATTCCTTAAGTTCTTGCATTATTCATCAGGACGAAGCCGAAACGAACTTAAGCAAACATTCCATTACACTGCTTATATCTTTCTCCTCTTCCGTATCTGGCGTCACAACAGAAGATGATCGTCTTTAGTGGCACGTGGAAGTAGTTGGTGTCCTTAACCTTTTTAATTGTCCTCCTCGCCAGTGAATTTATATACCGATTTTATGGACTATGCAAGAGGACGTGAACTGAAATGAAATGGAGTAGTCTTGGTCTTTGTGAGTGCCGTAGAACATTTTACGAGGTGCCAGTATTTCAATATTAAAACTTTTAATACTTTCGAAGAAAGTAAATGTTTAGTAGCTTTCAAAAGGGCAGTTCTAAATACTAGACCATACAAAAGTGCCTTTAAATACAGCATCATCAAAGTTTTAAAAGTTGTAACATTTCACAACCTAATTTTGTTTAATTGATTTGCTGAAGTTATCATACAAGCTACTGATTTAGCTCTACATGATTTTAAATCACTAAGCTCTGTGTTTTAAAAAAAATGAACTGAATTATTTTGAAACTGAACTTTGAACGAATTACATAAAATCACTTCTGGAACGGAGACGAATTCTTAAGTCATTCCTTAAATTAGTATAAATTATAACATTCATAAAATTCTGCATCTACATAAGCCCAAATATTTTTTTCTTCTTTCGTCTGCATTTATTACAAGTTGATGTTCTAAGAACTCATTGGCTGGTTATTTGAGTTTATTACATAAAGTTTCAGTCAAATTGAAAAAAAAAATTAAGAGCAGTTTTAAGTATTCTGTGTCATGTATAATTTGCAAAATATCATATAATGCAAAACTGAAAAATTCTTTCCTTGTGAACTTTAGTGGACCATTGTAACCCGGTCGTTATAGGACCTGGTAGTTGGTAGATCGCGGAATCAAGGCCTTGGCTAATAATGCAGGCTTTTGTGTATTAAATTCTACTAGGCTTTAAAATCTTCCCTTCCATAAAATGGAAGAGTGAGCTACTGTCTCAAATGTAGTCCTTTTTATTTAATAACGAATGAAAATTAACAGTCGCCTAAAGTGTATTGTTAGACCTAAAGCAAAGGCTGTGAGCATCTTTAGATTCACTGTCTCCTTTACTCATAAATTTCTTCTTTAACTGTTCCCTTATGCATATATACGTGTGCGTACGCGTGTCATGCACATATGCATAAATATATTTACGAAAAGGACCTAGATATTTATAATTATATATAAACGATCATAAAAAATATTATCAAACATTCAGATTTTTTACATTTCATTATGAATAACATCTATCTTAAATTACAATAACACATTAACTCGATGCAAGAAATTCAAAGCAGAAGTTTGTTTTTATCAATATCCTAGTATAAAGATGTTAAGCTACGATGTGGTGTTCTTAATTACAGATGTATTTAATACTATTGTAATTTATTACAAACATAAGATGCAGATAATTAGAACAAAAAGGAAAAATTTAACTGTCACTGAAAATGCAATGATTTGTTTTTCTGTTTCAAATAGTTTTCTGTTTCCTAAAGGTTCTCTGCGAATTCCCCCCCCCCCAGATAAAAATTCATATCCTTGATCGATATTGATTTAGATACAACCGGTTCAATGAACTATAATTTATTTTATGTGCGAGCAATTAAATTGGTTAAATACAAATTAATATTCATAAACATGTCTGATGCGTATATTCTATTATGAACTATAATAAACAATAAAATCCTAAGCACACAGACAAAGTATTTTCTAAGCATTGTTCTTTTCGAATTGTTCTCGTTCCGTTGAAAATCGGAACTAGATTTTTTTTTGTTTTTTTTTGGAACTGTTTTCGTCACTCCTCTGAAAACTAATTACTCTTTAAAAAAGCTCCTCACAAAAGACGGTGCATTAGAGTCGGGAAGTTATTCACTAATTAAGGATGCACCTCTCGCGCGAAGTACTGATAACTAATAACAATGTAAGCCCCTCTCGTATGAGAAGCCAAGTCATCTATCGTGAAAGATGTTAATACCTGCTCTTTTCAATTAAGTGTGAGCTTGAGAGGGTTTCACTGGAAGCAGAAGCGCTTATTTTCTCGGCTGAGTGAGTAATGATGGTGTAGTGCAGAAATGAACTGTTTTTAAAAATGGTATGTTTCTGTTTTGAAGCCTATGTGAATTGAAGGGTAGGATTTAGTTTTAGCAAATTTTTTTAAAAAGTTATTTATGATCTTCTCCCAAAATATAAGGAACACTTACTAAAATTAAAAAAAAAAAAAAAAAACAGTGCATTGTATTTTTAAAAATTAAGTTTTGAAAAAAAAAATAAAACTTGATAATGTTTTTATGGTATAAATTTTGTTAGAAAATAATGTAGAATAACTTGAGATCTTTTTTTTATTGTTGTTTATTTTATCTGGTGAATATATAAGGGATAGTTAGTAGATGAAATAAAGTAAAATTTATTTTACGCAAGATCAAACGACGTGCCTGCGTAGCATCCTTTACGGTGTTTCATAGTGCACTTTGGGGAAAAATTTTAAGCATTAGCCGTTTATAAGTCAAAAAAAATTTATAGGAATTTTACGTGACATCATTGAAGTTTTTAATACATTTTAGTCTTTATAAAAAAAGGCAAATAAGGTAATTGATACCATTAAAATTTTTGCAAACATTTTCAGAATAATTCGGTTTTTGCTAAAACGAATTATTTGCTGTAAATTAAATATTAAAGCAGATTTTTAAAAATTTAATTGGAAAATTCGTGGGAGATTTATTAAATTACTTTGGTTTTTATAAATTTTCCTTAATTAAATTAGAGAATACCTAGAGATAAATTTCTTTTTTAGATTTCACTTTAAAGGATTTTTTATCCTTATTATAATTCACATTAAAAGGTTTTTAAGATTCAGAGTTTATTTTAGAAATTTTATAGGATTATTTTTCTTTTTTAGATTGTTTTAACCTTTGTTTATTTTTTATTTCCTTAATTTGATTATTTAGTGTCTGCGATGATAATAGGATTACGAAAGTTTATCTCAAAAGATTCAGTTTTTCACTTCCTTGGGGAAAAAACTGTTTGGATGGAATCATATTTACAATTACTTGTAATGAAATGCAGTCACTGCTATTTGTTCCTTAAAGTTCTTATTTTAAATTACTTTATTAATGGTTTAGAAACAAATTACATTGTAACTGCATAAATAGTAAAATATATTAGTTTACTATAAGAGTTACTAATATAAAAAGTTATCAGAGATTAACTTCTCTCGTATCCGTCATGATTTTACATATTTATGAAAGTGTTTTATATTATCAGTAAAAATTTTATTTATTATAATTTTTCGAAGAAAATTGTCATAATAATACTTCCTCTTTTTAATTATATGCATACCATTTGGTATCTAAAATGTCTGCAATCCAGTGGGACTTAGCTGTGCATTGGAACGGAAATAACCAGCCATTTAAAAAGAAAAAGAAATCACCGACTGTAGTTCATTGACTGATTCTTTCCTGTTTTCCGCCTTCTGATCCTTAGGCAATGATGCTTTGACCCGACACATACAGTAGTTGCTTATGAAAGGACTGAGTAGTTTTCAAAAGGAAAAAGGTGACGTATTCACTTTAAAAAGAGAGCCGACAAAAAGTTCTTTTTCATTTTTCAGTGAATGATGGGTGCCGTGGACCATCAGTTTATTGCCTTAATGGTTTCGAAATATGTATACTACTTATTTTGATTTTTCTGGACATCTAATATTCAATTTTTATGCGTTAGAATGAACTTTTTGGTTCTGTGCCTTCAGTTTTTGTTCTCACAAATATTTAGAATGTAATCTCCTTTCTCTTAAACTTAGTGTGTTTTTTTTGTAGTACTTCAGAATTACACTATTGATCATCAATTCCAATGATTTTTTCCACTATATTATAAATTTTATTTATATCATTTAAGAAAACATTTGATGCTATTTTTCGGAAGAAAACCTGAAATTTTTTGAATTACTGGTAATGAATTCTACTTCTCCAGTCATAGGAAAAGAACAATTAGAATGAGCACATCAAAATCTTGGAGCACAACGAATATTTTTGCGATACAGCCAATATAACGATGATTCTTAATAGCAAATCACACACAACGTTTTGCAAACGATCAATTGATATTTGGAAAATTCTATTAAATGAACGTGCTGGAATTTCTCAAATATTTCCCAGTCAAGTTTGGAAATGCTTATCAATGCGAGCAATCATTTGTGCTTATAAAAGGAAATGAATCTCCTATGAGAATCGAAATTAGTAGCATTTTATAGTTAATTTTGTAAGTTATATCGATACGAATTGGATTTTCTTCAAAATGTGGGAAATATTGTCAAAGAATTGATTTTTTAAAAAATTCTTTTTAAAGTAATCTCCGTTTTTATAAAAATTTAGTTTTTTCCCCGCAATAATTTAAACTTTATTTTAGTGAACAAACTTTTAAAGTGCTTTTACTAGAAGATCTTTTTAATGGAGGTGTTTTTAACTACAGATTAGATTTTATATGCTAGATGAAAATATTGATAACATTTGTGCCTTATTTGTTTATTTTTAATTTTAAGTAATTTTATAAGTAAACAAAATAAAAATACTGCTATTATCTTTCATTATAATTAAGTGAAAGCATTAACTTTATTAGCCTGTAAAGAACTGTTAAATGATTTGTGTGACACTCTGATTTATGAAAGTTATACTGAATTTTTATTTTTACAAACTACATACTACAACTTTTATTCTTGCTACATATGACGAAACTTCTTTTTATAAAATTTTCTGTAAATGAATCATTCCCTCTCTCTTTTTATGAAAAGAAATATTTAGGTCAGTCTAATCTATGATATCTTAATAATTAATAATCTTGTTTATATTAACGCTTGAAAGGATTCGAGTTAAAAAAAAAGCCGCTAATACAAAAGAGATTGATTGTATTACAGCTGAATAACTGGTAGCTGGTGACAAGTTGCTATCAATTGCTGATTTCGATACTTTTAAACTGCCGCCATTTTGGGATAGTTTCCTGAATGTTAAGATATCCGTATTAGAGTTCTCGGTATTTTAACACAGAAAAAGTGGCTCTTTCACTGGTGAAGATAACAAATCTTATAAACACCACTTATGGGAGAAAGAAATTTCATACTTACTATAAAAGAATTTCTAACATTGCTTGTATCAAAATATAATTTTCTATATTTATTTTTTTAAATTCAATACGAAGGTTTTTAAAGAACGTGAAAAAAGAGTATCTATTCCAAGTTTCATACGCATCGTTGAAGGATATGGGACGAAAATAAAGTCTTTATTTCTATGATCTCTAGTCTTTATTTCTATTCTACTGAATGATTTATTTTTGAAAAATTGATTCATTCAAAATGCTTGTCTTGATATTCTAAAAGGTCGTTGATTTTTCATTTTGTAACGGTAACCGCGAAGTTTTCGATTCTAAAACTGAAGTTTCTGTTGCGCTGTCATGTATACTTTCGAATCAAACGTGGTTGTAAGTGCCGTTGCTATAACAAATCCCGAACATAAAATTAATCTAATCTTTAAATATATTAATCTCACTTATTAATCAAATTAGTTAATTTATGATGGAAAGACTTTCTCACGTAATAAAGCTATAATAAAACATAGCTTGTAGCTCAGATACAAATAGGGATGCTGACGAACTAATTCGTATATAATTTTTTTATACAGCGATTTTAAATCTTTTTGTAACCGACCCCTCGAGCCATTCTTCTAATGAACTCTAGATAATATTTCGGTTGTAATGTAACTAATGGTCGCACCCAGTGGCGCACGCAAGGGGGTGTCCTGGGGGTCCGGACCCCACCCCCCAAAGCCCTTGAGTTTTTTTCGATTGATGATAATCCTATTTATCTTAAGCGTAAAATTTAATTAAGTTCTTGTAATTAACAATTTATTTTATAGATTAATGTTAATTTTTAATTCAAAAATTTATTTTTTACTGTTTTTTTGTTGACAAAATCAGACGAATCAATAGGTGTAGTCTTGAGGTATGATACGAGTTGGAGAACTTTCAACCATGGACTCCCCCTTTGAAAAATTTTTGTGTGCGCTACTGGTCACAGCCTTTCTATTATCTACAATTAACTCTACTACTTACTACGTTTTATAAACCTAATATCATTTGCATACCACGTTTCTTTTGTTAGAACGTGGCACTTAAGACTTGCAGTAACATCAAAGAAAAGAGAAACGTCCCGAGATTGCCGGTTGCAACGTGTGGTATAAAATTCAAGAATATCTTATATGCTAAATAAACACATTATGAATACTTACCTGCAATCTCGCACACGGACCAATTTCCGAGGAAATGTATGAATAATCGGTCAGATCGATTTGAAATACATGACACGCGATTAAAAGTGACTTAAATGTAGAGTAGAGCAGTAAGTGAGAAACCATCGATCATTTAATTACCCACTGCTCACTTTTAGCCTATTTTCATTTTTACAAAAGAGAAAAGTTGCTCTAAATGAGGCTGTTGTTGTTTATTAGTTTTCTCTTTCTCGGGTTTCCCTCCCTTTTTTTATCACGTGACATCTACAGACTCTTAATGGAATAAAATCAAAAAGAATTTTTTTAAAAAAAAGGTCACAGGGCAGTTCTTTATTGAGTTGTATTTATCCTTGCTAACCGGCTACGTCAGTGAAAGGTGGACCACACTTTTGATAATTAGCTGGAGGACATATCTTTCATTCAGTCACTTCAGTTCAGGAGCACGGGTTGACCTACTAAAATCAAAACTGTTTATTTTTTGTTTATCATGTCTTTTTTTAATCACTGAATACAGTGCTATTAAATATTTTCAAGGTTGTAAGAAGTCACTGCACTTTCTTCATCCTTGATATTTTATTTCCTCTCTTAAATGCATAAAATAATGGGTTGTTGTTTGTGTGTCCTGTTTCAGTTTTCGAGTTTAAAGTTCTTCACTAAAAACTGCTTTGAAAGAAACTGTTTAATTTCGTTTTCTTGTTTTTTGTAATTTTACCAACAATGATATTTTTTTAATTGTCATAAGTGTGGGAACTGAAATTCATGCACTTTCTTAAATGGAAATCTAATTTGTAGTATTCAATGACGTACTTGTAACTGGAATTTTAACAGCGATGATATTTTCGAAAATATTTTTACTTTGTCATGTGTGATTTGAAGTATTTTTGTCGAGTTTAAGTGGCAAATTAACTTTGTTATTACTTGTTAACACAAGTATTACTTGTTCTGTTAGGAGTATTACTTGAAGCGCCGTTTATGTTAAGCTTTGTAAAAATTTGATTTTTTAAATTTGTTGATTTTTTCTAAAAATAAATGAAAACATGTTTTGAAGAATGTATTGCAATAGTTATAGAAGATGTCAATTGTTTTAATGTATCTGAAAGCTTTGTTGAGAACCTAGAGTTTAAAATATAGACTGTATAGTTATGCCACCAGAACTATCAAGATATAATTTTATATAAGGTAACATGTAACTTTTAGAAAAATTACCATTTTTCAAAAGTATAAAGTAAATTTTCAACATAAAATGCGCGATGTATACAGATTTACTTACAATATGAAATGTTGATGATGTAAAATAATTAAAAAGTTTTCCAAAGAATATTAGAATATCTGGAGAAATGTTTGTTGTAAACGCTAGATAAAATTACTTAGAATTCTCACATTTGCCTTTATACACACTTGATACAGACAGTATAATGTTGTGGTAATTTCTCTCTGCAATTCGAGAAATTTTTTTAATTTGGAAACGTTTTTCTCAATTCATTTATTGCAGGCATATATTTAGAGACCCCCCCCCCCAAAAAAAAACTTTCTATTCTTGTTTAAGATTTTTTTTCCAATTAATTCGTGCAATTTATTTGCATTAGACTATAAAACTTTTATTTTCCTGAAAAGCATTGTCTGTCGTCGAAAATAATTTATCATCCCACATAAAATTACCGAAAAAATGACATTATAAATTATTATAAAATTCTAAGAAAATTTACAAAAAAAATCCTTTAATTTTTTCTTTCTTTAAGGATTTTGTTTAAATCTATTTAAGTGATATTTAATTATATGCTTTTTGTGTTCTTCTACTGTCTGTTCAAACTATATAGTGTGACATTTTCGCGCCACACATCTGAAAAATTGGCTTCTTTTTGTGGATAGGGTAACAGCGTTCCTATACACACGTGCACCTCTTAACATTATGGGATTCTGTCTTTTGTCATTGCCCCGGCAACCTTTGACCGTGTCAAAACCCCACTCCGCTTACAAGCTGGATGTAATTCGAGGATAAAGGGGCGATTGCCCCCATCCCCAGACCCTGGCGAGGGCAGAAGAAGTCGGTTGAAAAACATCGAGAAAACTGTTGTGATCTCCTCCCTCGTAAATTCTGAACTCATATTCTGAACTCTTATGAAATAACCAATATTTTTAATAACTTCAATGTAAATGTATATACAGTAGAACGTCGTTTATCCGAATCAATTGGGACCGGGCACCGTTCGGATAAACGAAAACCGAATGCGATCCATGCAGCATATGATACTGGACACTATAAAAATATTGAAAATCATCACATGCCGGAAAAGAGCTTGAAGAAAAAGCCAAATAGGGGCAAAATGTCGCAGTTTTGCCTTGATTGTGGAAAATAATCGCTCATTTTTCGCTGTACCATTGTACACCTTTGTTTTTTCACTACACGGTATCTGGTTCTCTTCAGCAACAGTTGAGTAGGACAGCACTCTGATTGTTGTTCGTACCACTCCATAGCTATCTCTAATGCAGAAAACGCGACAGCATTTGATGGACCCTTGCTACTTTTGTTATTGTTGCCCTCGTCTTCATCGGTTTCATCGTCGACAGGGTCGGATTCTTCTTGCACGGAAGTCACTATCTCGTCATTATTTAGCATTTGAAATCCAGGTTTCTACATCAACAAAAGGGCACGTATGTACCCCCTCACTTGGAAACAAACTGACCTAATATTCCGCGCAGATATTTACCAAATCACACAACTGAAATTCCCCAAATATCCCTCACCTTGGGTTTTACGGTCACTTTTGGCTTCACAGGAAACAAATGTTAAGCATTGCACTGTTCGAAAACGTATCCGGACTTTGGTTCCGATATTTGACGCTCCGGATAATAAATGTTCGGATAGACGACGTTTTAGTGTATTGTAATTCATGGCTGTGTCGCAAATAAACCAAATACCTAATTTTCTAACTCTCACGCCACCATTAATTTTCTCAAACGTTACAATTGGCTTTCAAGTCATTTGAATTATTCTAAAAGTTGAAATCGATAATTCATTTGAAAATAAATAAAAAGAAAGATTGCATTTTCTCATGTCCCCCTCCCCTCTTTTTAAAAAAAATTGTGGTTAAATTTGTAATTAAAAATGCTTCGCGATGTTCACAATAAAAATTTGGTCTTTTCCTAAATTTTTATCTTCATTTCTACATACAGTCGGGAAATCTTCAAAATCTGCAGTTTGAAAAAGAAGACTTAGAGTAAGCGAATAACATTTCCAAGTGGCTCATCTAAAATTCCCCTACCCAGACTCGTTTGAATAAGTGATGCTCTTTCACTTTAAGCCGAAAGGTAATATAGGATTTCACTGAGTAGTTTGAAATACTTTTGGGGGCTCCTTCACCGAGAAACTCCTGACCGCAGCAGAACGTGGGTTTGGTCATAAGCTGGTGTTGTATTACGTCAATCGGGTCTGTGTTTATGTTGGAATGGCGAAAGATGTGACAGCTGACCTCGCATGTTTACCTTATTTACCATTTGCGATAAAAAACGAGTGAATGCTCTGTTAGAATAACAAACATTATCTTCTTTCACGTATTCCAAAAGTCTGTTTCCCTGAGGTGTTTGGATGAATTTTAATAAATAAAAATACCACATCTCTACAACTGTCACTACATCATCACTTTTATCTTTGATTTTTATCTGTGCTTCTTTTAGACTTGCGATTTTCAACAGGGATCCATGAACATTTGAAGGGAGGGGGGAATATCAGTGGTTCAGAAAGTCATAGATGAGAACGGAGGGGGAGGAGACAGTAATCTGTTTTTATTTTCATTTGCAGTTAATTACACTTCATACATCTTAAAAAAATATACTGAATAAGTTATAATATTAGTAATTGTCATTCAGATATAGTGGCCGCGGTAACCTAGTAGCCATCGTAACGGACTCTTGAACGGTGTGTCATGAGTTCTAGCTTTTGTGGTACTGAATACTCGGCGGTGTAGAGGGGCTGATGTACGTTAAATCTAACATACAATGTTCAAAGTCCTCCCTTGGCGTGTGGCCGTGGTAGCCAAATGGTCTAGGTATCGGATCGTGGCTAGCATGTCATGAGTTCGATTCCAGTACCACTGAAGACCCGCCGTGTAGGGGAGCGATGCACGTTAAATCTGTCGAGAGCTCAAACGTCCTCCCGTTGGTGTGGTGTGGTAGTTAGGAGAGCGGGTGCCAGCTCAAGTGTCGTCCGCGTCACTTGACCATGGTTCAAAATTACGCGGACCGTCCCCAAAAACCCTCGTGTAGCTGCACAGTGGGACGTTAATATTCACTCACTCACTCTCCCTTTGGCATGGTGTGGAAATTCGGAGAGGGGGTGTGCCTGCTCAGGGGTCGTCCTCGTCACTTGACCATGGTTCTAAATTACGAGGTCCGTCGCCGAAAACCCTCGTATGGCTTCATAGTACGACGTTAATGAACACTTATTCATTTCCTCTTGGTAAGCTATAACCGCCTTCATACTGTTGTGAAATAAAAGTTACTAATTTAAAAATTAAACTTTTTTAAAAAAAAGCCTAATAATTGATAAATTAATTAGGAAGCTAAAAATAATCTTAGGAACATTCTTTTATCTGTGTGTGTGTCTAAAACATGGATAAATAATGAGTCACGGGACAAAAAGAAATTAAAACAGAGTAGTGCATTTATACTCATTATCATTATTTAGGCGTCATTGTGCCTCCTCATTTATAGAGATTTTCGATTAACTATTAAACTAATCCATCATCCTCACTTGTTATGTAAAATTTATCGTACTTTATTTACTTTGCTTTGTTGAGAGATCCTCAGAAAACAATCGCATTCTTATTTAAACAGCGATAAATATTGCGTGAATATTATGTTCCATCTTGTTCACCGCGCATTTTTCGGAATGCTAATTGAACCACTACAAAAGACCCCATGCATCATTTCCATGATTCTCTGATACGCCGTTGGTGTATGAATTGTCCTGACATTATTCCATTCTTTTGCATTTGCGTCACGTATTCAAATATAAAAAGATTCTCTCCTCCTTTCATCCAATTCTTTTCTTACGCCATTTCAAAGGGAAATCGTATAATATTCGTCCACGGATGAAAGAGGCGTTGTAATTGTTGCCATAGCAACACCCTCCCAGTGATTCTGTCGGTGAAAATTCCGGTGCCTCTGTCTCCACTTCTCCAGAAGACAGCCATGAAATCAGACTTCATTTAGTTTAAGAGTGACCCTGGAGCCAAGCCGTGACCCACTATTAGGCGTTGCTCTCTTGCACTCTGAAGTTTTTCTTTTTTATTTTATTTTGACATTTCTTTTTTTCCTTCAAGCCTTGCTCATTGAGGTTTCCACTCCGTCAGAGCCACTTGTATGCATCGAAAGTGCAACTGTTGTCTTCCATTTTGAACAAACGGATTATTTTACAATCTTATACACGCTGACTCGTCGGTGATATAGTGCCTGGACAACTTAACTCCTCATTTTCTTCGAGCGATTTGCCTGAAGATGTTTATTTAGAAAGAAGACTTCAAAGAAGAACGCGGGTATATCACAAAGTTATCCTTTCAGAATACTTGGACTTGTGGAAATTCGAAAACTTGAGCGTACTGTTAACAAGAATACTCTGATAAAATTGGTGTGAAATTTAAATATCGAGTAACTTTAATTGAAAATTGGAATACATCGTCGATCAGAATAAATTCACTTGGAGTATGTTAAGTTTCTTGACTTCGAGTTAAAGCGTTAAAACGAATATGTGAAATAATGGAAGATTTGTGTGTACGTCTTCAATCAATATGAACCTGACATGTTTGTTTTCTTGTGAATATTTTATAGAAGAAAACTAAACATTTTTTCCTTCACTGAGCTTTAAAAATTGCGTGCATAGAGAAAAAAACTTAAGTGCCCTAAAAACGGAGGAATAAGTTCTACTAAAAAGAACCAGTCGCATTCAACAGCTACTTGCTGGTTAGAAAATTTATTGAACCGTCTTTTCTATATTCATCAAAATAAAAGCTGCACTGCCTGACCTTATTTAATATTGACGAGCAGATATATATTTTTTTTCCCATCCAAGACTGCGCTAGTCGATAAATGACGTTCCATATATCTTGTGCTTGCCTTTTTTTTTAATGCTCCACTAGTGATGGATTGAAACTCTGTATGTACCCAGTAGCTTATTGTATCCTTTATTTATAGATATCGAACGAGCACGCTTTTCGGTTTCGTATACGCATTTTCTTTTCGCTGTAGTTGGCATTGGTTACAGAATCATGTTTTCTTGATACACTTGTATCTAACTGGTCAGTTTTAAAAATATTACAGCATTTTGTCTGCGTCAGTTATTTTGAGGAAGCATTTATTGCTTGCAAATTCTCTTGCGAATTTTTTAAACTTAAAATATGTAATTTTTAAGATTCTCTAATATGGCATTTATTGAACTGCTGTAATAACGAGAAGACTTTCAAACTTTATGTATAATGGCCATTGATTATGAAGAACCGGATAGTTTCGACGAAAAATGTATGCGATCTCGCTCTGTGTCGGTACAGTGTGATGAAAGCGTTTTGTATTGGGATGAGTATCATCATGCTAGGTCGAGAAGCTCATCTATTTCAAGTGTTATTTGGGAGTGGGGAAGAAGGTAAGAAATCTTTGGCTCTAAATGTTGGATTTATTTCTTTTAAACTATGCAATACATCTCATTTCAATTTCCCCCCATATTAGTGCAAACTTTGATGTCCATCCGATATCTTGCGTTTTAAATTTATTTCCTAAAATTAGAAATTTTTATTTTAATAAAACTTTATTACAAAAAAAAAAAAAAAGGATCAATTGTAAAGTATGTACATTTTAGAATTTGCATGGTTTTTTGAAATGTTGATTTATACCAGAGGTTCTTAATCATTTTTTATTCTGATTCCTTACAGTCTTTTAAATTACCGTAAAATCTAGTGTATAACGCGCGCCTATATTTTCCAGCCGCAATTTTTAAGTATATTCACCGCGTATAACGCGCACCCCTTTTTCTACAAAGAAACCTGAAATATACTCTCATAATGCTTTCACTTTTTTTATGTCATAAAGTCATTTATTCGAGGTATTATTCCAAGCTTTAGAGGAAAAAAAATAGTATACTTCTAAAACAACAATCCTTTAAGTTCACAATGAATATCATTTCTTTTAAATAAATAGTTTTTCGATATATGAAGATTAAATTTTTTTATGCTCATATTTTTATTTTTAAATTTCTCATTTTTATACTCGGCTTATAACGCGCACCGAGAAATTTTGAGCTTATTTTTTGTGTTAAAAGTGCGCGTTATACGCGGGATTCTCTTTACTAATCAAATGAAGGCATAGAATATCTTCTCTGAATGTTTTTAAATATAGAAAATAATGATAAATAAAATAATCAGCTATGCTGAGATGTAATTAACTTAAAAGAAAGTAACAAACATGGAGAAACAAAGCTGGAGAAACAAACATGTCTTAAAACACTGGCTTTTTAGCTCATTAAATAATGTATAAATGCATTTAGTGTTCAGAAAATTTCGAATAATTTTTCTTTTGCCATTAAAAATTATTCAGTATAAAAGTTCTTGTGTTTCTTCAGTAAGAATATTTGACTCAGTTGCGCGGTATTCGAAAAAAAACGGACACTTTTCTGTGTTGGGCATCTTATGGATTATATTATTTGCAAATGTTGAAAATCACAATTCATAAATATAAGTTCTTGCAAATCGATCTTTAATCTTTTTCTCATTTTAAATCCTGAATTCATTTTACGCAACGAATTAGGACTTCATTCAGAGATATCGAAATTCGTCAAGGCATATCGAATCAAGTACCCTTCTTAATAAATTTTCTGCTCGAGAGATCAATGAATGTAACTTTAATACTCACTGAATGTTAAAAGAAATGGTTTGTCTTTAGCTAATGTAAGTTTCTAAATCCCTGACCCTCTAGTTAAAAATCTGAAATTCATAAGTAGATTTTTAACTGATCCAGAGAATGCTTTTTTTGTCATATATGTAATCACTGTTTTCATTGTCTGTTTTATACTTTATTAGCATTTGTGTTTTTTATTACGGTATGTATATTACACCTCAAGATGCCTGGAAAGTATTCTCGCACGTCTTTATTTTATTATCAGAAGCATATATTCTTATTTTATTTAAAAGTGTAATCAACGTGTCTTCACTTGGAATCTGATTTGCTCTTCGAAGCTTCAGTCAGAATTAGGAATTTATCTCAGAGGAATACTTACAATATATTTCCGCTTTTATTTAGATGTATTTATTTATGCGTTAAGAAAATTTCATTTTTCGCTATCATAGTTTTAGAGTGACGATTTTACTGGATTTGATTACTTTCTATTGGTGATACTTTATTTTTATAATTGATTGCATTCTAAAAAAATAACACTATTTTGATGGGTAATTTGAAATACTTGTGACGAATAGAAATAAAATTCAGATAAAAAAATTTCCTTTAACTTATCGATTGATACCATATTTTGATTCAAACATTTTTGTTTCAAAAATGTATCAAAGATGTCAGATCAGTGGCATAGACTACTTTAAAGGGAGGACTATATAAAAAAAAAATTACGTAAACGAAAGCGCCCTAGGCGTACTCTTTATGCTAAAAATTAAAAATCTGTTAATCTATTGGGGGACAAATTGAGCAGATTTTAAAAGCAACTGCGGGTTTTTTTTTTCTTTCCCCATATAGGCCTGAATTAATTTGATGATTTGAAAATTATCTTCTTTTCGGAGATGAAAAGTGGTAAACTAACAGGAGAAAAAAATTGATTGTTGACACGAACTATATTTTAGAAAGGTTACTTGTGTCATTTATGTCTTCAAGCATGGCTACCATCAAGCACATAGGCGAAAATGTAGCTATATCTATACTCACGTATTCTTTCCACATACTTACATTTTTATGAGAGATCAATTGATTCCCCATTACATAAAACTCGACTATACTTATGACGAACGTTAAGTATGAAGTAATTATTTCGATTGCATATGAAATCGATTTTATTAAAAATATTCTATTTTTCATCACAGTAGGATTTTTTTATTATGAAACAAGTGAAGTCCAATCACGCATTTATATGTACAGTTAATTTTAATAAGTTATGTACATTTAGTTGCAATTACGCCTAATAATTTAGTTTTCAATGAAACAACGAGAAATTTAATATATTTTTGCTTATCGCATCTTAAAATATCATTATGCTCGGTTTTTATTCTTCGATTTAATGGGGTGGACGTTTTTGACCGTCAAATAATTAAAATTCTTGATCTCATTATAATGTTATTATATCATTTATTTCTTCTGAGACGAAATCGATGCGAATTTTATGCAATTCTTCTGTAAATCTCAACTCATTAGTGTGAATACTAGCCAAACGCTGTGGTAAAGTAGCAACCTAGTAGGCAATGGAACGCTGGTTTTGATTTTGTATGAATAAAGTAGCTGGTGCTAAAAATGCAACCGTGCTTGAGTCCTCATGTGGCGTAGTATTTAAAATAAAGAGATAAGAGACATTGGCTTAGTTGTCCTGAGTCCATGAATCTGTTTCAAAATTACGAAGTTTTTTGCTAATAATTACCTCTTGTAGTTGAAAGATTGGCATTAATTGAATAATATTAAAATTACTGGATTCGCCACCAAAATCATTTGTATGTATAGAATTGTTTTTACTCGGAAGCAAATAAAGCTAATCAAATATTGAACGTACCGAAAGTTTAAATTGGTTTTATTTATGTAACTGGAATGTGTGTGTGTGCTTGAGTGTCGTTCATTTCACCTTATTGGAATTGTTATTCGTGCTTTTTCAAATACTTGTATACCATGGCCATTTACATTGTTTTTATAATTTTTTTTCTCTCTCCTTGCAGACTTCTGGAATCGGATGCGAAGTCCTTGAACTCCCTGGCATCTGGGCATTCTAGGAAATCGTCTAGCACTAGCTTGGTCTCAGTGGCTTCAGCCGACAGCAAACAAAGTGCCAATACTGAAGAAGACAAGGAAGAAGATGTGTGGCAAGTGTGGGGTTCAGTTGTCAATGAATGGGAAACGTATTTCAAGAAGAAAAATTCATTCATCAAGGTATGCAGTGTTTGCTTCTAGATTTAAATATTTTAACCTGATGAAAGTTGTGTTTTCTGAACTCTTCTTTTTATATTGAATCATAATACTGGCGGTAAAGTTAAGAATTTTAATTTTTTGCTCGAAAATTTATAACTTTACCTAATTTTTCCTCAATATCATAATTAAAATTATATTGCTGTACTTCACTGGTGCTTCATACCAGTCGAATCATGGGTTTCAGTCTGATCGTATCTAAAACTTTCTTGTGTAATAATAACAAAAAAGAGGGGGTGCAGAGCTCATTAAATTAAATCGCGCAACAAAAAAAAAATGTTGATTTGGTATAAGGTTTAAGTTGGAAATTGGGAGAGTGAAATACCATAATTCGGATTGCTTTCACCTTTTGACCAAGGATCTAAATCTCGAGATCTTTTCATAATAGAATTCATATAGCCTTAGAACGATTGAATTCAAACTAATCAACCGCTATTGAAGTTTTATAGAGGAAATTACTGTATCGATTTGTTTATTTTTTCACTTAACAGCATACTTTCTAATGTAGTTTAATCATGTTTTAATTTAAGTTAAATTTCGTTGGAATTTTTCTGCAAAAGGTTTTTGATCATGGCTCCGTTTTAAGTAAGGTTTATTATTAATATTTGTATGTTGGGCTATATAAATTTTAGACAGCATATTTTTATTTTTACCAACTTAAAAGTACAGAGTCTAATCTAGGAAAAGTATATATTTGCTGGCCCGCTTTTCCGCTTAGGCACGCTAGGCGCAAGAAATAGGAAGGCGAAAAAAGTTTAAAAAATTGAATTGCAGCGAACGTACCACCGCCTAACAAATCATGCGAGAATCATTTCTGCCCTTAAGACTGAAATGAGATCCAAGGGAAAAGAAATGCTTAAACAGTTTGATGTTGCTATGTGCTCAAAAAGATGTTACTATGAATATTGATTACAGGGATGTCATTAACGATTTTGCAATGATCAAAACTCGGAGAAAACCTTTGTTGTACAAGTACGCGATGACAGTGACTCAACAAAGAATAAAGATGTCTAAAAGTAAAATATAGTAAAACGATAAGCGAAGAAAAAGATGAGAATAAACAAGTTGAAAACATTTCATACAATAACGTGTACTCTACATTGTAATTGCAAACGATTTCATTACTTTACTGTACTAATTTACAAAGGGGGGGGGGAGTCCGTGATGCCGTAAGGTAAGAAATGAACAAGAGTGACAAAAACATGCCACTACTCTTTCCTTACAGCTGTCGGTTGCCAGTCCAGGACACGGCTTGTCTATAGGTGGTGGATAATGGAAAGATTCTCCAAAGAGCAAAAACAAATAAGAGTTTGAGTAAAGGGACAATTCCTCCTGAACCAAAACTGGAAAGGTAAAAACTGAAAGAGGAGGAGGTGCTCTGGACATTGTGGGGCGAGGGCGTAACAATTTAGTACATAGGGCGCTGGTGAGATTAAAACCGGCCCTGTTTATTTGTAATCGTTTCCTTGTTTTTGAACTAATGTTACATGACTAGTCTAATTATAAAAAATGGTAGTTTAGGGAAGCTACTTAATTTAAATTTTTCCATTGCATAGCATGCTAAACAGAAAAAAGGTATATTTTACCACCTTAAATACATAGAATTTTGATTGTCTTGTAACGTTATTGTGTGAATGAAAGATTACTGCTGGTGTGTTAATATAGAAATCTGAAGAGTATTATTGTTATATTTCAAAATGGTGATGAATCATTTAAAAATAGTTACATTTCCATACATTTCTTTTGATGTATTCCTTTGTAAGTGTGTGTTTGGAGAGTACATTAGTATGTTACATATTAAGGATACTCACAATAAATTAAGCAAGTATTTTTAAATTAATAATAATTTATTTTTAGGATTTGGTTCGAAGAGGAATACCTAACCATATAAGAAATATTGTGTGGCAACTTTTGTGTAATGCTCAAAATTGTCCAGCCCGTGAACTGTACACAGACTATCTCAAAAGTACATCACCATGTGAGAAAGTTATTCTCAGGGATATTGCACGTACATACCCAGAACATGAATTCTTTCGTGAAAAAGATGGGCCAGGACAGGAAAGTCTGTTCAATGTTATGAAAGCATATTCTTTACATGACAGAGAAGTAGGATATTGCCAAGGCAGTGCATTTATAGTTGGATTGTTATTGCTACAAGTAAATATATTTTCTACTTATTAATTTAAATACTGTGAGTAATTGTTGTTGTTTAGTTTTCCAACTGCTGTTTTAAGTTGCACATTGAGTGAAATGCATTTTTTATGTTTTCTAAAATATTTCTTTTTCTAAAAATAATTTTAAAAAATTGATAAATGCATTAAAAGTTGCCAAATTACAAAAGAAATTATGAATTACATTTTTTCAAAATAGCTGTTAACGTTGTTATTTATTTGTAAATTCACATACATAAAACTCGTACTTAAGCATCCTAGAGCTCTAATTTCAGTAAAAAAAAAAAAAATTCATTAATTCATTGATGACTAATATAAGAATATTTGTGTATAATTTGACATTGAAAAGTATGACAAATGTAATTTTTGAAAATCAATTAAATGACTCAAAGGTTGAAAATTAATAATTTTACATTACAATAACACATGCCATATAATTTACAATAAATAATCTATTGATACATGAGTTAAATTTTATTAAAAATTATTAAAACTTTTTAAAGCACTGGTTGACTGAAGAAATAATTTTAAAAGAGGCCTTTGCCTTGATTTATTGATACAAATTTGTCAATTATTAATTCAAATCTTAGAATCGATATTTTACTATTAAGAATTAGTTTTATATTGTCTTTGTTATTTGTTGTATTATGATTCTATTCCTATGTTGTACTATGATTGATTTTCCCAATGTATTTTCATTATATGAAATAAATATGTTCAAACTAATTTTTTTCCACTTGTATCAGATGCCTGAAGAGGATGCTTTTAGTGTGATGGTCAGATTAATGGAAGATTATAGATTGAGAGAAATGTATAAACCCAGCATGGCTGAGTTAGGTCTCTGTATGTACCAACTAGAATGTATTGTGCAGGTAGGAATTCTACTTATCAGCATTTATGTAATATATTGTAAAAAGTATTATGCAAAGAATATTTAGTTTTTATTGAACTATTTAAAAAAGTCTTATATATTTTTTTAATTTACATATTTTGAATTTCTGTTATCAAAGTTTTCAATGTGTTTGTCTAAAACAAAGGATTATTTCACTTCCCTGGGCCAAGGAAAAGTGTCTTTGGATCATACAATCAGAAAATGTATTTAATTTATTAATTTGGGTTTTTTTTTAACCCTGCAACAAGGAATAGGTTTGACATTATTTTATATGTTTTAAGCACATAATCTTATTATAATTTTATTTGTAAAGATAGCCAGAAATCGCAAATTGTTCTGATATTTGACATTGAATGTAAGAACTTAATACTTGATTGAAGTGGTTCCAATTATCAGGGAGTTCTCAACATTTCCATGCAATATTTTTGGTCCAGATTTTAATCCTATGTGCTTCACTCTTTAAAATAGTTTATTCAGGAATATACATTTTTCCAAACAATGATGACAGGAATAATCCATGACTATGTAGTGTGAGATGTTAGTCTTTTAGAAGGTATAAATTTTCCACAACGAAGTTTTTCTTCAAGTTAGGTATCAAATTGCAACTCTATAAGTTCCATTTGAAAAAATTCGTTTTCTGTATATCTGTATCAACTATATATGAACCATATTATATTATATTTTGATTAATCTTCTGTAAATCCTGAAAGTTGTTTTCAGATGAAAAGGTAAAGCCATATGGTTTTGGGATTGCGCTTCTCTTGCATGTTAAAAAGTTTTTAAAAAATGACTAATATTATGATGAAAAAAATTAAATTTTATTTACAATTTTTCTACGGTTTGAAATATTCTAATGATAGGTTCTTTTTTACCTTGAAGATCATGGTCTAGTAATTTAAATGAGCTGTCAAATACATAAAAAAAAGCACCATGCAGCAGTAAAATGAGTAATATGGTTGTTATTCATATTTCTTTACCTCCCATGTATTGGCCACCTCTTTTCATAATTTCCACTTATTGAAAGTGAATTTTCAGTCTCGGCATGTTCAGTTTTTTGTAGTTAGTATAAATAATTGATAAATACACTTGCAAATGTATAAAATAATTATATGATAAGTTGTGTCTTGTTTAAAAAAGTGTTTAAATAAAACAATAAAAATGTCTTGTAAAAATTGGGTAATCAGTTTCGATTATTTAGTTTCATATAATACTTTTATTGATTTTGAAACATACTTGTATAATTAATATTATTCATATTCAATTCATACTTTAATTCAGTGTATTAATTCTTATTCTTATCATATTTTTGTGACTTTTGTTTGTTCGGTTGTGCTAATTTAAATAATAATATTTAAATTAAAAATTTTTAAAAATCTCCCTGTGAAACTTTATATTGTTAATGGGGTAATGTGGTACTTTGATTATAAATAGTTTAATATATAAAATTACATAAATAATTTTAAAATCTGTATAGGAACAAATTCCTGAACTTCATATGCATTTTCAAGCCCAGAGTTTTCACACGTCCATGTATGCTTCGTCCTGGTTTTTGACTTTATTTACTTCATCCCTGTCATTGCATTTAGCCTGTCGAGTGATGGATCTTTTCCTCTCCGAAGTAAGATAGTATTTGTTTAGCACTGATAGAATTTAAAACGGAAATACTTGAGTATTAACTACACATTTTTAAGTATTTATATAATGAATTTTCTGTTTTTATCCTGTTGTACATGAGATATTATTAAATTAACTATTTTACCTCTCTTATTTTTATACTATGATATGCAAGTTAAATCTTTAAAATATCAATCATAGTTTCTCTCAATAATCATTTTTTTTTAGATTGTACTTATAATTCTACATTTTCAAGCTTTGATTGATACTTCAGTATAAATTTAGTAGATATAGATTTGAAAAACTACATTGATTATGTTTTAATAATTGCAATAAGTGGAACTTATTTTTTATATCATTAGGGAATGGAGATGATTTTTCGTATAGGCATAGCTATTTTGCAATATTGCAAAGAAGATTTGTTGCAACATGATATGGAAGGAATGTTAAGGGTATGAATGTTTTACTAATTCAAAAATTTAAAAGTTATATATATCTATTTCTGTCATATAAAGCATTTATTCATCTGAAAACTTTAATAGTAATCTTAGATATATGCAAGTATCCTGTAATGAGCTAGTATTTCAATTTATCTTTGAATGTGTAAAATACTGTCAATGTATATGCAAATCTTAAAAACTTGAATTCTATAGAGGTATTAGTACTTTTTATATTTTATTGAGTTGTTGATATATATATCATTTTATTTAATTAAATAGCACCCTATGTAAAATCTTCATCTTCTAATTTTTGTTAGATTTACTTTTCTAAATATTTTCCACATAGCAATTTCTTAAAATTTATATCTATCCAATCTTGTAAAATAAGTTAACAATGATTTTATAATTTATGCTTTTAACGCTACTTAGTGAGCATTTGTTAAATATTTGCCTTTATTATTTACCTAAGCTCTCAGTGAAATATTTTAATTCACATAAACGAAGAAAAAAATTTCTTTGCAAACTTATTTAAATAATTAATTAGTGTTTAAATTTAATTCTATAGTTTTCGTTTTAAATCATATATAATCTTTTCTCTCCCATTTTTAAACTTTGTTGCGATATTTTGTGTAGTTTAATTCTAAAAAATATAAAAGCCTTCTAAATATACAGTAGCTAATAATACAAATGTATCATTCACTTTTCTGTTATACTATGCTTAATACTAAATTTTTGTTGTAATAAGGGAGAACTCAGAAATCTAATTGCAATTATCTAATTAATAAATAAAACAAGAACATTTCTTGCTTTAAGTACATGTATTCTAGAGTTATTTATTTTTTAACTTAAAAATTTTCTTTCTAGTTCTTCTTCTATGAATACAACTATTTATTCCAGCTCTTTAATAGAGATTTTAACGTGGATTACATTAAAATAGCAAGAATGTCTTAAAAATATTTAGAATTTATTTCATTATTTTAGTACTTCCAAAAAGAAATGCCTGCCAAATGTGAAGCCGATCCAGATTATCTCATTGGTTTATCTATGCAAGTGAAATACAGTTCCAAAAAAATGAAGAAGTAAGCAGTTATTAATCTGTTTTTCTAAATAAAATAAAATTATGAACTTATTTGTTTCAACAAATGTAAAATTTATTTCAAAAACTTATTTTTTAATATTTTAACTGTGCAATATGTTTTATATGGATAATGCTGTTATAAATTGTTTTGAAATACTTTGTTGTTTTTAATATGCTTATTAATAATCTTTTGATTTTCATTATTTTTAAAATTTTTACATGTACATTTACAATTGCTCAAAGTAAATTCTTTTATCTATAATTATACTTAACCAGAATGCATTCAATCTAACAGTAGGTATCGAAATTAAAGAAAAATATATCAACTTGCCACATATTTGAATTTTAGAGTAAAGCCATTCCTTTTGAGATAACCTAATTAATTCACATATGAAAATTTTGGATAGATTGCACGTTAATAAAAAAATTAGCTTATATATAATGTTAATATATTTTCAGCATGACTTAATTTATCTTAGGAGTATTTTAACTGTTTTTCCTTTGAACTTAATTTTATCATAAATTTATTTTTAAATTTGACTTATACACACAAAATTCATTCATTACATACTTCTGCAAAAATTTTGAAAATACATAGTTTCGAATTGAAAAAAGTTTTTTTACTTTTTTGAAAATATATATATTTTTTTATGAATTAATTATGAATTTAATTTTATGTATTGACACACAAATTTAATTTTTCTTTACTAATTTTTTTGATTGGCTAATTTTTTTTTACTACAAAATACTGTCTTGCAAATTTACAGAGCAGTGTGAAATCATCTAATTTTTATTGTTAATGCAAATATTTCTTCTGTTTAAAAAATTATTAGTAATTATTGTAAAAACCATGTTTTTGTTATGATTAATTATTTTATTCTTTCAGATTAGAAAAAGATTATACCTCTTACAAGGCTAAGGAACAAGAAGAGATGATTGAGCTTAGAGTAAGTTGTACTATTTATTTATATATTTTTCTAATAAATCCAGTTTTCATTATTCTCGCATTAATTTTACCAGCTAATGTATAATTAAAAAAATTCTTTGCTGTTTTATTGAATAAGCTTTCATGTTTCCGGAAATAAATGTTCTCTTTAAATTTTAAATTGAAAATATGAAACTTATTGTTTATGTACAAGTAATATTAAAAGGGAAAAGTAACTAAAATTTTGAAGATTATTATGCTTACATAAAAATGCATTTCTTAAAAAGCATTATTTTATATGTATTGTGTGTTATGCAAAAGTAGTTTATTATGTGTTTGTAACAATCATGCAATTTAATTTCTTTTTTAAACCTTATTTCTTTCATAGTCTGAAGCATTTGATATTGTATTCATTCTTACACATAAAAATATTTATTTTAAATATTGATGATAAATTATGTTATTGAGCTATTTTAAATTAATTTATCAACTTTTCTTCTTTTCAGAGGCTAAGAACTGAGAATAAGTTGTTGAGGCAAAGAATAGAGAATTTAGAATTGGTACTTAAACCTGCATATATTTCAATTTTTATTCTTCTGTTATTTCATTGTTGTTTTGAAATTATTTTTAAACTAGGCTTTGATAATGTAGTTATTTTTAGTCATATTGGATATATATATTTCATTGCACATCTAAAAAACGATAATTAAATTGATATAATATAGCAGAGTTTAATATATTTATATAAATTTCATTTTTATATCCATTCATAATTAATTGCCTTTTATTTTTTTTAAATGTAGTATTTTCAGTCGGAAATTGAATTGTGTGATCTTTTTACTATTTGGGATATTCTGCTAAGTTATAATCTATTTATGTAGTTTTTAAAAAATTATTTATAAAATTTTATGGACATCAGTTTAAAAAAATTGAATTAGAATATGGAAAGGGAGGGTCCATCTTTCAAATTAACTTAGTCCTAATTTGATTTAGTATTTCAGTAAAAAAGGTTTAACATATTATGTATGAATGTAGTTATATAATTTTTCCAACAATTGCTGTAAGAAAATATATTTTAGCTAAATATGAATTTTGACAATGATATTTCAGCATAATTGTGAATTAAAATTGATGGAGCATTAATTGAAAATTAATATTCCATTTTTTCTGTATTTATAATGAATTGAAAATCAGCTGTAGAAAATTTTTTTGTCCTTTGAAATTAATTTCTAATAATTGAATTCTGTTAATACAATTTTAAAGTCACAATCTAACTTTTAATTGTTTAACAAACTCAACGAGCTATGATTGTTTCAGGAAAGTGCGTCGCTGGCCGACCGTCTAGTCCAAGGTCAGGTTACTAGGGCACAAGAAGCTGAAGATAGCTATGCCTTGAGAAGAGAACTTGCCTCTTTGAAACAGACACAGTTACTCATGGAACAAGAATTGGAAGCATCAAAGAGGAAAATAAAAGAATTAGATGAAGTGAGTCTACAATATTTGCATTGTGATATTTTAAGGCTATTAGAATGTGTATTTACTCCATAATTTTTTTTTATATCAAAGGTTTATTAAAACCGAGGAGTTTTAAGTTTATTATATGCAGAAAACAATAGGCATACTTTAGTATGACTAGATGAAATTTCTTGTGAACTCAATCTTATTATAATTTATATATAACTTTAAATAACTTTATTTGCATACAAATAATCTTATGTGATATCCTGGCATGAAACGTTTTCTCCACCTCTGCTTCATTGAGTAGAAGATATTTTGCTATATAGATATTATTGCATTATATTGCACTCTAATGCATTAGAGTTAGTCAAAATTATTTTTAATTTTCTTACAACCGGCCATCTTTATTATAAATTTGACTTTTAAATAATATTTCTTATTGTATCATACTTTAACTTAATTCCAAAAAAAGTCTGGTTACTTTATTAGTTTTATATATTCAAAATAAATGTTTAAAGTTTCATAAAAGTTTAATTTTCAATATAATTGTAAAAAAACTTGAACAATATTAAGAATAAAAAAAAATATTGAAAGCTTCAAATGATTAAATTGTTTTCGTTCATAACTAATGAAGGAACTTCATTTGCAGGCAAATTCTCAACATAATTCTTTAGATAATCAGGCTGAAGACCTGATACAATCCATGCATCAAGAACTTATATCTGTTAAATTAAGAGAAGCCACTAAAGAAGATGCAATGCAAGATCTGTTGCATAGGATAAAAGAGTTGGAATCAGTAAGTTATATAATTACAAAAAATAGTTTTTATTTAAAGAATTTTATGTGATTTTTTTTTTTTAAATTCTTCTTTCAATCATCTTTTTATTTGAAGTTTTTCTCTAAGTATGTAATGTTTATTTTGAGACATTTTCTCAAGAAAAGATAAAAAAAAAGCTATAGTAATATATTTTATTAAAATTTGGTCAGAAATAAAAAATTTTGAATTGTAGGGCTTTTCCCCCCTTTCCCTTCCTTTAATGGAATTGATTACTTTCAAAGACTGAGAAAAAGTTTATTCCATTTTCTAAAAATTTATTGTATTAAATCTTTCTACATAAGCTTCCCAAAATTAAGAAAACAAGGGTTTTGATTGCTAACTTTTGAAACATGATAAATAAATTCAAGAAAATTAAGTCATATAATCTTTATACATTTATTTAGTGTATATTACATTTAATGATCTTAAACAGATCTACAGTACCACCTACAAGAGAAGTACTACCTACCAGCCTATGAGTACCACCTACCAGCCTATGAGTACCACCAGTCTGGCCCACCATAGTTTATTTTGGTTACACTGTAAGGTTTACACAATTTGTCTGCAGTATAAGTAAATTATACAAACACTTAAACAGAAATACACAATGAAACTGAACTTTTTAACTAAAATTAATGATGTTTTAGGATATTTTTATCCCAAAAACTTTAATAGATAATTCTTAATGGCATACATAGATTATTCACAAAATGAACTTGTACATTATAATTATGATTTAAGGAAATGTGCATAACTGTAACTTTCCACTGAGACAATTTTTTGTTAATCAAGTCTACTTTTGGAAATTTTAAGTTATGTCTTCAAATGTTCATCATTTAACCTGATCTCTATATTTTGTGTATACTCTATTTAAAAAAAAACATAGATAAAAAGTTTTGATAGTGGAAAAAGCAACTAGTAAATTTATACTACTTGTGAATCTGTGCAATTGGAAAACTTTTATAAAATTACAGAAATGATCCAAATTTTGGTTGTCTTCCATTTTTATATTACGTGTCATCAGTTTGTCAAACAGTCAATAGTACATGAATCTTCCAGACAAGTGATCACACTACAGAACTTTCTAGAACATGCTACTTACTATAAAAGGATGCTGTATATGTTGATGAATGAATAATTTGTCGATGATGAAATAATTTGAATTTTTGCATAATTCTTCTACTTTCCGGAAGATGGCACTGTAATACTGTAGCCTCATTTTTCACTTAACTTCTCTACTTTTCATAAATGGGCACCTCTTCATTTAGCATGGTGATCAACAATATGTAACTTACAGTAGGAAAATATTCATATCATATTGTAAGAGACATTATGCAATATTACACTATTGACTTATGATTTGGTTCATTTCAATTCATCTTAAAGAATCATGTGAATATGCTCTTGACAAACCAACAACATTTTGGAAATAAAATTTTGAGAATAATAAAGTAATTTTTGAAAACTTTCAAAATTTTATGAAAATGGTTATTTTTAAGGAAGTTTATGCTTTTCTTTTTAAATCATTTTTCTCCCTCCAGATTAATAGTTGCAAGAATTTTAGTTTCTTTAATGTTATACAATGTATTATGTTTCATAAGAATTCATTTTACTAACTTTATTAAGGATTTTATCAAAACACAATCTAAAATATACATTTGTACCTTAATTTTTGGAAGCATGTATATATCATTTTGATAACAAAATTGTCACTAATATTAAAATATTTTTTTTTGTTTATTAATCTAGCTTTTGTCCATCTTTTATGCTAAGCCTAAGTTTTGCTTTCAATTTTCACTTATAAATTGTATATATTTTAATTTAGGTATAAGATAAATGTACACACAATAGCATTATCAGTATTAATAGTGATAATGCAGAAGCTTTGTATGAGTAAGCATTGCAAGAAATAAATCTATTAATGCTATTCAGTATTGCATTCTTCTTGGAAATTAACATGAAATATTGCAAATTTATATCTGATTTGTTAATTGTAATAATTATGTTTGCATTCATTTTACATAATTTTTACAGAACATTCAATGTTGATACTTTAATGTAAATTGATTCTTTATTCTCATTTAGATTAACCAGTGTCTGAAAGAAGCATATCCTGAAAATACCATAATTTTGATTCAAGAGGAACTTATTGCTGTTAAGCTCAGGGAGTCTGAAGCTCAACAGCATATCAAAGAACTCTTGCAAAAAATAAATGACTTACAATCTCAGCTTGTGGTAAGTATTTTTAAAAAAAAAAGTTCTTAAGTTCAGTCCTTCCTTTTGTAAAAGCATTGTCCAGTTTAATGATTGTCGTTTTCATTTGATTAAATTTTAAATTATAGTTAATTTTTTATTATTGTTATTAATATTGCATTACATTAGATCTAATTCAAATGTTATGCTTTTTAAAAAATCATTGCACCTAATTCTCAAAGTCTTTACATCTTTATTGATGTGATAAGTTTTTTGAATATCATCTTTCATATTTATATAATTCCATGTTTGTTGATGAATATTAAGATAGCAGTAGTGTGTGTGTATATATATATATATATTAGGAAATGTCTTTGAAATAAACTATCAGGCTTAGTAAATTGTGTGTTTCAGAGAAATGAATATGTAATAGAGAGCTGAGAGTAATACCTTTATTTATCAAAATATTTTTCATCATTATTTAACATTTTCCGCTATCAGTTGGATAGTTGATAGATGCCAGTAGTATGGAAAAATTTGTCTTCTGATACAATGAAGTTGTCAACCTATTTTCATTCTTCATTCACTATTTGGAAGTGTACAAAAGATAGGGCATTGTGTATTGACAGAAACAAATGATAATTTGATAGGCCTATGTTCGACTTTGCACCAGATGTTTAAAAACTTCCCTGCCAACCATTGTTAACATATTCTTGACTATTTTTGCTATATGGTGTATTGCGTTACCATGATGCAATTTCATGGGTCACTAACCTTTGCTAGTAAATGGACATTTGCATTCAGCAGTTATACCAGGCTCTAACAGTTCACAATAGATCACACTCTTCACATACACACATATTCCTCCAGATGCGTAGGAGAATTTCATTGGAGCCAATGACTCATTTTGGCTTTAATGTTGGTTCTTTACCAGGATTCACATGTTTTTATGCATTTCAGATTCTTATCTCCATTGCATATCTATTTTTCATCTCCTGAGATTTCTAAAGGATTTTCTTTGAAAGACGTTTTGTGTCACCTGTTTAGCAGATTCATGCATTTCGATTCAAGCTCAACACATATGACCCCTATCTTTCTGCCTCCTGAATCTATCCCATTGCATATAAACAATTAGAAATCATTTTTGTGAATACTCTTAATTATTCTTTGAATTTTTTTCCCCATTTTAGATGCAATTTTATCAAGCAACGCTTGCAAATCCTTATATTGAGATCTGCTGCATTGTTGATTATTAACACCAGAATCGCCACCTTTAAAGCATCAAAACTAAAATTTGCATGCTTTATATATATATGGTTAATATATATATTCTGGTGTTAATATGTATATATATACAATTTCCTCTGCTAGAACAGATCAGATTGATTGGCATGCTTTTATAACACTTTTTCCTTGGTGAAATTATGTTGAATACAGTATGACATCTTTCGCCTTCAAAATTTCAACTTCACTTTTATATTTCTCCCAACTTCTGTGTTGGTTCTATAACTGAACCATTTCCTATACCATATGAGAGAAACACGGTGTACTGGTTGGTATGTTATTTCACGTAAATTCACATTACACCTAATAGTTCCCATTGTAAAATTTATGAATATCACTAATTTGAATCTACTGTACAGTCTTGGATCTAAATTTTTCAGAATGTTCTAAATATTACATCAAGGGTTTCAAACTCAAAGCCAAGCTTGGGCCAAATAAGGTTTAACTTTAGGTGGGCTGCAAAAAAAATCAATCATTGAAATGTATGTACCTACCTACCGTATGTACCTAATCATGGTATTTTCAAAATAAATGCACTCAGTTTGTTTGATAATAGCAACAAAAAAAATAAATAACAATATACTTAAAAAACGTTTATCTAATTCTATATATCTTATTTTTATACTGTGTCAGTTTATAATTTACAATAAATTGTGTGCCAATATATTGGCCAGGCCGCAAAAATGTTCATTGCAGGCCACATGTGGCCCACGAGTTTGACATCCTTGTATTACATTGTCACATTTATAATATGAGGGTTAAGGTATTAATGTATATTTTTGTACATTTTCTTATTATTTCTGAAAAGAATAATAAATTGTAATTCAATGTTGATCAGTTTTGTTAGATTAATTTTTAAGATTTTATGGTGAAAGTTAAAACTGAAATTTTTAGCCTCAAAATTGCATAAAATAAAATTTATGTAGCTTGCTTAATTGTTTGATACAATACTAATAACAGGCTCAATGCTCATGTTTCAGAAATGTGTTGGTAATTCTGCTGCTAATCACATTAATGAAGAAATTAAAAACTCAGAGGCATCTCAGAGAAAAGGAAATGTTGCTGAACTCCAACAAAGAGTTTCTTATTTGGAGAAAAAGGTTGTTATATTATTTTCTTATTTACATTTAATTGTTTTGCAGAATTTATTAAATAAAGTTTATGAAATTTGTTGTAATTATTTTATGACATTTTTTCATTTAAAATTATCTGTTCTTTTAAAGTTTAATCTCAAAAGTGATCACCAAATCTTTTAGAACCATTTTTGCATTAAAAAAAACTTTTTCATTTGTAAAGACATGTGAAACTTTGAAATTATTAAATGTAAATGAGTTATTATGAGAGTATTTGTATCTTGATTAATTCTTGAAAATTATATATTAAATTTAGCAGCAATTTTATTTCTTGAAAATTATTTTATCTTAACGCAGTTCTTTAAAAAGCATTGTAACTCCTTTTTTAAATCTTCTTTTTATGAAATTACACACCAGATTTTTAAAATAGGTTTTTTTTTTATGTGTGTGTGTTAATTTTAAGTAGTTATTAAAAAAACTCAAATCGAAACAGATTTTATTTTCTAAAACAAAATGGTTTTTCCCTGCATCTTTAACACTTGTTATTCTTTTGTTTTGCAGCTTAATGAAAGTGAATTAAGAAACGTGAAGATGGAACTTGAACACAAAAATGTTGTTTCAAATTTTAAAAAGAAAGTAACTCTTCTTGAAAACCAGGTTTGTGTGATATTGAGGATTCCCTACATTTTTCAAAAGTCATTCATTTCAGTTAATATTAAACCATGCTGTTATTGTCAAATAGTTGATTTAAGGTTTTGATTAAAAATAAATGTAATCTTTTAAATATATATATATAATTTTTACCTACTAAACATGATCACTAATCTATAAAAGATACAGATTTTCGAAGTCTTCATTTTCTCTTTCTGAGTTGTTACCTAATCAATAACAATAGAGTAAATGTCAGTATGTTTAGTCTTAATGTAAATTTATTCTAAGAGTTGATTGCAAAAGATACATTATTTTGTTGACAAAAGTAAATATTGTTTATAAAAAAAAAAAGAAACTTAGAATTTTTTTTTAAAGATTTGTTATTTTCACTTGCATGCAATTTATTTTAGTATTTTGTGCTAATTTTATATTCTATAATTTTCATTGTCCATTCTAAAAAACTCTCAATTTTTTTGAATAAATATTGTTAAATTATGTAAATAATCACATTCACTCAATTTTATTCTTTTTCGATGCAGTATTGGATATTTTATTAAAATAATCAATTTATCAAACTCTCTATATATTTGTTTCTGCTAAAATATTTGCCATTAGATTTTTGATGCCATGGGTAGCCTAGTGATTAAAGCATCAGACTCCAGACCGGAAGACCTGGGTTCGATGCCCGATGTCACCAAATACAGTGAGACAGGTGGCATTAGAAACAACAACATGAAAATTTTTAAAATAGAATTTTTATATTGAAGATAATTTTTAATGACTATTTTAATTGTATCTTGAATTTTATTTACAAATTAAAATATTTTATGAAAATTCCATATGAAATAAACATTTTGAAATATTTGCTTGAGATGTCTTTTTTTTTATCATATTTGTCTATATTTTAACTACTTTTGCCCTTATTGTTTGTTTTCTTAGTTTTTATCATTTTGAAGAATTTTTATGCATTAGATAATATATCATCAATCCCAATGCAATTTTCTTTATACCATATCTTAATATATAATATGACTGTATTCATTGAATGAAGAATTAGGTTTTTTAATAGAAACATGTAATTTGTGTTGTATTAAATTGCAAGGTTTCATAATTATTTTTCACTGTAAAAGTATTGATGTCTCTCTTTTTTTCCCCATAGGTTAAGGAATTGGCTGATACTAATCAAGCTCAAATTGCTGCTGAAAATGAAGATGTAAAAATCTTATGCAAAAGAGTTACAGAACTTCAAGTCAAAGTAAGATTTTTTTTTAAGAAAAAAAAATTACTTATTAATATTTATTTTACAATCTTCTATGATTAATTTTCCTTTTATTTTGTGTTCTAGTTCTGTAATCTTTTGTAATTCTAATGGTTCTTATAAATATTTTGTATAATTAATAATATATTTGTATCCTTATAAAATAGCATGATTCCTTTTGTCTAAATGACAAGATAACATGGAATGAAAACGAATAGAATATTCAAATTTGAAAGTCGCTAAAGGCAACATAATTTTTTTCAAATAAGTAAAGCATACTTAACACAAAGAAAATGGATTTTTTCAGTATTGGAATGACATATTTTGTAGAAAAAAGTCACATATTATTTTAGTTATATTTACATTACATGACAGATTTGATAAGTTTTTCAATGATAGTTGTAATTAGTTCAAAGTAAATAGTTATATTTTAATTTTTTATAACATTTTAACCCCTAAGTACTGAAGAAAATTTATGCAATTGCCCCCCCCCCCAGTGCTACCATTTTTCACTCAGGTGCATATAGTTGTGATGTATTTGGAAAAAAGAAAAGGCACAAATAAGTTAATTCTTCTCTGAAATAAATAAATCCTTCACAATCACTGTCATTATATTTCATTCCAAAATCTTCTAAATAGTTTTATACATGGCAATGCAATGCACTGGATTGTATTTCGGAAATGCATGTATATACATTATGGGCAGTTAACGCACCGAATGAGCAAAGCATATAGAAACACCAGCTGATATTAAGGGTTTAAAATAAATATTTTTTATTTCACATTAAAATTTATACAAATTAAAAATTTTATCTGATGCACAAACTACTATTTGATAAATGTTTTATTGTATGTTATAGCTTGCAGAGCAAAGAGAAATCAACAAAAAACTGACTGGTATGATGGAAAATGGTGATGCAGATGCTAATCATAACACAGACAAAAGTTTTAAACATATTAGCCATTTTCTGGAGACCCTGAAACAAAGTCGCAACAACCTGTCAGGTGAAGAAGGTAATTTTGAACAGATCTATAAGCTCCGCCTCTCTCCAAGGGACATCCACCCTCCGAGTACTTTGGAAATGCTCAAGAACAAGGTGAATGCCCAGTGAATGTCTTCCTCAATGGACTTTTTCCCAAACCTATGGAGTGGACATCTGAAGCTATCATGACATATCAGTTGTCCATATTTGCTACTTTTAGTGAAAGTATCAATTACACTTCATAGGTTATGTGTGATGTTTAGGTTGGTAATGTACTTCAACAAACTTGTAGTGCATTCTGTTGACAACTTTGTAAATTTTTCACTGCACAGTTGAAATTGAAACACTCACACAAAAATGTATTGAAAGAGAAGTGGACTGTATTCTTCAATAAAGGTGCACAATCAGTTTTTAAAAACTAGCCGTCCACAAGGCAAAAAAAGAATGAATTTCATTTAAATGAGTGAGTTTAACTCTCAAAGACAACTGTTTTTTTATGTGTTTGTGTTACTTTAATATTTGGATCCCCCCCCCCTTTTATAACATCAAAAACTTCATGTAAAAAAGTATCAGTATAATGCATATTGGTAATCATTATTACGACAAACATTCAAAATAATGATTACGTTATAAATCATATAAACACATTATGCATTAAAATTATTGTAATTAAGATCCCTACCTTTTTTATTTGGTTTATGTATATGAATTTTTATCGATTAAATTATTTTCAGATGAGTACGAGTTTCTTTAATTTGAAATTCAGGATAATCCCTAAATTTACTAAGCTGAGGAAATTGTTTTAAATCGAGTTTATCTCTAAAAGTAAATTCCGAACATTGAGGAATTTTAATGCATTTAATTTAATTTTTAAAAAGCTCTAATGTATAGTATATGTGGATTCTTTTGAATTAGCAGTGTTCAAATTATGCTATGTGGTTACATTAGCTGAGCTATTAACATCAATTTTATTGATTTTTGATGTTACTATAATAACTTACATATGTGCTGTGCTAGTCAATTTGTGAATGAATAAAGTTTTGCTTCTGTAAATATCTTGACATTTTTTAATACAATTTTTGCATGATTTAGTGTAGTATTTTGCTGTTGTGTGCTTAATTGCTTGGATGGCCCCTTCTGCTTAAAGAATCTATGTGTGATCTGACTAGCGCCATTTTTTTTATAAAAAAATATTATTTCCAATAGCTGAACATTATATTATATGAAATCATATCTGCCCTTCAGTTTTAAAAAAAGGTAGTATATTATAATTGTACAAGATTATATTTGTACTGGGAAACATATCCACCAAATATTTGATTTCAGTTACACAAAAATTTAAAGGAATATATATATATATAAATTTTTTGTACATATTAGTTGTATAAAATATTGCAATATGTTCTATAATTTGTATATGTTTTTAACATGTTTTCTCTTGTAATATGAATTTTATGTTTTTCAACTTTATAAATAATATGGATGTGATATTTTATGTTCCAAGTTAATCTTATTCATTGCATTGTGTTAAAAATGATTCAAGAAGAAATTGTTACTTGCAAATTATATTTATTATGGCTTCAAATAAATTGTGTTAATATTTTTTCTTAAAAAAAACATTAACTCGGTTTTATCATCATTAACCAAAATTGTATAAATCATATTAACTGTTAAATATTCAAAATAATGCAATGTATAAAATATAATATCACTTGTTGTTGGTGATCATAAAATGTTGTGCTGTAAATGAGGTGCTACACAAGTTATACCAATTGGTGCAAGTATAGTTTAATTTGGAAATAAAAAGTTTATAAAACAATTGTTATAATATTCAGATTTGCCAAATGTGTAAAGATAATCACCTGTCAATGAACAAAATTGAAATTAGTTTGCTATTGTCATATCCAATGCTGTAATAAAGAAAAATATATATATATATAGTTTGATAGAAATTTAATTGAATCTTATTTCAGTAAATAGTGTTATAATATGAACAGTAAAAGGCTGTGTTTTCTTAACTATTCCTGTATAACTGATTCAGTGCTCTGTTATTTATGATGCAGGACTTACTACTTGGTACACTTTATGTAAATAGTGTAATGTTTTATTAAATTTGAGTTATAACTATATTTGCCTTCTCTTTCATTGTTTTTTTACATACATACACAAACTTCAAAATTGCACTGTGTCTCTTTTTTTCTTCTCTTTCCTCTTTCGAGCTAATTCCAAACACATCTTGAAAGGAACGACATTACTTTGTCATAAATGTATTTTCCTTTAATTTTTTTAAATTAAATGTAATCTCGATTTGAATATCACAAATAAGTTTTTAATTATGTTTCAAACTGCATCATAGTCTTCAAGTAAATTTCTTCCCAGACACTTCTCATTTCATAAGCATTTTTATATTTTTGAATAAAAAAGCTCTCAAAAACTGTTTAAAAGGGGTTTAAAACTGTTTAAACCTTACAAAAATCGATTTTTCAATTTTGATTGAAAAATAAAAAATACCACTCTTTCTCCTTCTAATGCAATTTAAATTTTTGTTCTAGTTGAATTAGAAGTATTTTTAATATTTTTTAAAAATTTGTTTACATCCGTCAAACCCAAAAACAGCTGATTGCCACGCCCCTTTCATATCAAAACAAGACACTTACTACTTTTCAGCCTCATCAAATATATTAAATTTATTAAAAGGATTTATTTTGATCCGTAACTTGTTCAGGAAAGAAGTGAAGTGCATTATTTTAGCTGTTTATTTTACTTTCTGGAAACTCGCATGTTTTTTACCTCTTCAAATATTTTACGAATTTCTGCTATTGGAAACATTGTTTCTATCAAAACATTTTTTAACATGCCTTGGTTTAATATTAAAACCTTTAAAAAACGAAAGTTTTCAAACAAAGGTACAAAAACCCAAACTTTCCAGAAATTAAATGCGTCATAAGTCAGAATAATGAATTCAAATTATACATGAATAATTCAACTTTAAAAGCTAAGTTAGGTAAGTTAAATGAAGAGTATGTTTCCGTTTTAGATTCATTTGAAAGTTTTTTTGAAATAATGGACATTCTGCTGTTTTCTTGTGCTTTGAAACCACATTTATTATAAATAAAATGTAAAAAACAAGGTATTCACATAAATTTTGGTTGCCAAATCCAAAGTTTGGTTCTAAAGTTGTTGACATGTTGTGACTTTTGTGATGTTATTCAAACATTTCTTAATACCAGGTTTACTAAAACAGTAGTTAATCAAAAAAGATACAAAATTATATGAAATAAACACTGGGCTTTCATTTGCTATTATTTTTATTGGAAAAGAGAAGCAACTGCGAAAATATTTTGTAGAGTTATGAATTGTCACGTCCACCAAAGTGGTTTTACGAGTTCATGCATGGCGTTAAATAACACAACACAGAAAGTAGCCAGTCTATAGTATTATATATATAACTGCTGTCAAAATAATATTTAATAATGCAAGTCCTAATGTACCAGTGTTTGTCTATGGCATTTGGCAAAAAAGGGGTCATGTTTCTCTGAATGGTGTTATTACAGCAGTTAGTGTGAACACTGGGAAAGTTGTTGATGCCGAAAAACTATAGAGGAAATACTCAAGTAATTTTAATGGCAATGTACATAACACTGAGTGTTCGGCAGATTACTTCGGAAGTAGTAGGGGAATGAAAGTTGAAGGTGCACTTTGTAACTTCCATTGCTTAGAGGCACAGCACAATTTACGAAACACAAATTGCGACAAAATATTTGGGTGATGAGGACTTTAAAGCATACAAAGCAGTTTTAGAAGCTTAACCTTAGAAAGATGTCAACATTAAAATGTGTTGGTCATGTTGAGAAAAGGATGGAGACATGACAGGGCATTAAAATCAAAATTTAAAGGCAAAAAACTTGAGGACAATAAATTTCTAGGAGGTCGTTATAGATTGACAGATGCAGAAATAGACTATTTGTAAAGATACTATGTTTCGTGTGGATATTTGAAGCAACTCAGAAAACTTGTCAGTCATGATGCAAACTATTTGGGCTATATTTTTTTCATAAACTCCACAGATTTGAAAATACGACACGGCTTATGCCCCATGGGAGGTGATTCGTGGTGTGAATATAATAGGTTCATACTGAAAGGTGACACATATAAGCTTAACACAACTCACCTATTGCAATTAGCAATTGCATTAAAAAAGTATTTAGAGATTTCTCTAGTCTTGAACTTTTATTTAGGTGCTTTCACAGTAAAACTTAAAATTTCAATGAAACCTTAAATTGTATTTGATTTATAGTTCCAAAAACTGTATTTATACAATTAGGAATTAAAAAAAACTATAGTATTTGAAGCTACATTTTTATATAATCAAGGTTTCATTACCAAATTAAAAGTTTTAGATGTATTAAACATTCAAACCCTGGATTTTACAAATGTTGTGTTGGAAGAAGTAGATCATGTGCATATTAAGAAAGCGAAATAGGCAGTTTTACAATGAACCAAAGAAGCTAGAACTAAAAACAAACAATTAAAATGTAGACAAGGTGATCTTGCATATGATACTAGAAATCCAAGTTGTGGTTCTGGTATGTATTAGTTAATAGTAAATTTTTACTTTAAATCACTATTTCTCAAAAGTGTAAATTTCAACACAAAAGGAACATTTTTGAAAAATCTATTTAATTTATAGCTTTGAAACTTTGCACATATGTTAACACTATACAAATAAATATTTTAATGAGAGATTTTGTCAAAAAATTTTATGGATTAAAATGTACAAGAATTTTCATCGTTTTAATAATTTTGACGTGTTACTCCACATATGAATTTTTTAAAAAGAAACTAATCAAAATTTTGAAAAATGCTATCATTAAAATAATAAAAACGATACAATAAATCTACACAAAAAAATTCATGACTGTACAACTTGTCAATTTTTCAAAAATGTACCTTAAATTTGGTCATTTTTAACATTACGGAGATAGGGAAAAGGCTGCGTGAAGTGACCCCCTTGTTTCTACAAGAGAATTTTATAAATATGTTTAAGCCTAATAGTCATCAGTTAATTTAAAAGTTTATTGGACAACGTAAATTTTCATTTTTTTCATTCCTTTCCATTATTCTGTTTATCTAATTCTACTAAAAATTAGGATTTAGTTAGATTTGATTTTATTCATTTGTATATATACAGTGGTACAATTAAAAGTTTAATATGTTCAAAAGTTATTTTTCATTACATAATGTTATTAAATTTTGATTATAAAAAGATTTAAATATGCCAGAATGTAAAAATTAAAACAAACAAAATATTCAATTTCAAAAAATACTATGCATTTGATAATTTTATTGACACATACATTACAATTTATTTCCTAAACTATATTTGCAACACATAAGGTTTGTAATATCTTAAGATGTTGATTTTTTAAAAATAAAAATGACTTTTTATTCGATGGAATTGTTATAAAATACTCTTTTTTTTCCTTCTTTTTTTTGCTCTATGTCAGTGATGAGTAAAAAGGAAAAAAAAAAGCTCATAGTTCAGATGAGGCCCACTGCATATTTTAAAACAATAGAGTATAAAAGTTTTCAAATTTTAAAAAATACATTAGTTATAAAGGAATTTCGAAATATATTATGTGTTTATAATTATACTGGCTCACTTTTTTTTCTCACTGTCAAAGTTTTACATCAATGCAAATTTTACTTATATACCTAGAGATTTAATTTATGCCACATACATATTTTTAAAAAAAATTTATACAGGATTATACAAGAGATTACACATACATCTTTGTAATCAAATGGATAAGATTTCAAAATGTTATTAATAAAACATATGTAAAGTTATAATCTGAAAGTATATAGCTTTTCAGAAAATATTATTCAAATCAAATGTATCTAAAAATAACAGCCAGAAATGAAAATAATTTTACACATTTTGGGGACTTTGGAATTCCTTTCTGCCCACAACTTTTGTGAAAATAGAGCTGTAAGCAAGAATCTTTATGACTGAAGAGATTTATACACTAAAAAAATATTTCCAAGTGTTTTCATGTTTTTAAAAAGTTGAGTTTAGAAATTGGAAACAAAAACAAACCTTGATATCTCAAATTCATCACATATGACTTTAGGAAAATACAATATGCTGATTTACAAAAGTTACACATAAAAAACTCCTTTGTTCTCTTCCCTGACAATATTGCTGAAATAAAATAAGCCTTTATCCAGTATAAATTTTCCAAAAGTATATTTATTTCACTATATAATTTTTTATATATGAGGCTATGAAAATTTAATGCTGAATATTTAACTCTTATGTAATCAGTGCTTAATCTAAATGAAATCAGCAAATTGATCAAAGGGTTTCCAAAACTGCAAGTGAAGCTTTTTTCTGGAATTTGTGCATTAACATATAAATTAATTCATACAAATTTGAAATCATACAACTCACAACCCCTCAACAATCTAACCCCTTATTTTAGTTTGTTAAATTTGATACACTGTGAACACTAATAATTTCTATGAAATACTTAAGATAAAAAAAAAGACAAGATATAAATAGAATTATGTATATTTAGCATAATTTAAAGATAATGTTAATCCAGCGACAGGGCCAACAATACTTAACCAACTTATAATATAATTAGAAGAATGGCACGCCGAAAGTAAATCTGCTGTATAGCATGGATGCACCATAAAATAAGGAATACCTAATATAGGATGCTCTTGTTGAGTTAATGTATTCCATTTTGAATCAGGTTTACTGTTTTTGAAACAACTAGGAATCTGTTTCCATAATTCTTCGAGAGATAGTAATTTTCCATCTTCATGATGAGCAGTGAACCAAAGAACAGGAACAGAATAGCTATGACTGTATATGATATGATAAACAAATACAGTATATTTAGGATTTGAAATTTCTAGTTCACCATCACAATTATCCGAGTCATTGATAATTTCAGATTCTTCATTGCACGTTTTTATAATTCTTTTTTCTAAATATATTTCTTCTGATTTACCTATTTTTGACGTTCTTAGAACCCACTCATCTCCCAATTTTGAAGATATAGAGGCAAAATCTGTGGCAAATGTCTTAAACTTCTCAAATTCTAGAGTCATCTGTGTTTTAAGCAATTATAAAAATCTGAAATAAAAAAAATGAAAAAACTTCAATTAAAAAAATAGCTTATCCCATTAAATGAAAGATGTAATATTATTTTTTTTGATAATTTTCATTAAAAAATTTTTTTTCTAACAAAATTTTAACATATATTTCTAATGCCACAAAAATTTAATTATACATTTTCAGCAATTGTTTTAAAAGTTAATACTCACCATTTGTCTAAAAATCGAATTTTACAAAACATTCACTAAAATTATATGAAAAGCATCAGCTATAAATTCATTTTGGATTTAAAATAATGAAGA
Source organism: Trichonephila clavata (assembly GCA_019973975.1). Classification (NCBI taxonomy): domain Eukaryota; kingdom Metazoa; phylum Arthropoda; class Arachnida; order Araneae; family Nephilidae; genus Trichonephila; species Trichonephila clavata. The sequence continues at coordinate 89,876 of BMAO01032973.1, forward strand.
CCTTGTGTAAAAAAAAAGTGTTAGATTCTGTTTCAATTGGAAATACAACTTTAGTAAAAATCTTTCAGTTATAAAATAGTTAAAACAAAATAGCTGCTTGTTAACAAGTATAAGATGCTTCTCTTGCTATAAACTTCAAATAAGTCTGTAAAAATTACATTAGCAGGATATTTACTATAAAAATACATATTTTTATCCTCAATGATGAAAAACTATGATTTGCGTGTAAAAATGATAGTTACATCTTTTTTCATCCAATGATAGAAGAATGTGGTACATCAAATCCTGAAATAAACTATGACAGCCAAATGGTTATGTTAATGAGCTATATGACTGCCAATGATGAAGTGGAGCCACATATTTGAATCCACTAAATACTTGCTGGGTAGAATAATAGGAGGCTGTAGTACACTAATTAAAACTGTCTTTTTTTTATTACATTTACATTTAATATAAGGAACATGAAAAGCAAATAAAAATGTAATAAGCATAAAAAGAGTTAACGAAAATACAACTTCCCTTGTTATAGAATTTTCTTAACAAATTAGTTTTATTATATATTATAATTATATCACAAAAGGTACCAATATCAAATATGTAAATCAGGTATGTACGAAGGTGTACATCTAAGAGAAGCAATATACTTACATGATAATAACATTTACAATTAAAAAAGATGTAAATATAACTATTTCTATAATTCATTTTGTATTTCAAATTGCTTTGCTGAGAATTTTTTAAAAATCCAGCCTAAATCATTTCACAATTTTTGCTCTTGCTCAGTCAAAAAAAATTTAAATTTGTTTTTTTTAAAAATATTTTACCCTTTCTAATGATACATATCTATATATTATTCCAAGAACCTTATAATGTATGCTATTTATACGCAACCAGAAATGAAAATCTTTAAACATATCGATTTTTGAATTTAAAGATAGTCCAAAAACCTTTCTAAAAAAATATTATAATGGCCTTTCAGGACTGGGTTATTGTATAGACGAATGAGACTATTAATATCTTGGGTTCAGTTGAACTGTTATTTTTAAAAGAATTTTAAATAAGGTAGATTATTTTTCTGCTGGATAACTGTATATAATAAACAAAAATATAGTTTTTTATGTGATTACAATATATTAAATATTTTTCACTAATGAAATATTAATGTTTTTTTACTCTAGTTTTTCACATTTAGTTTTTTTTATCCAATGGGCTACGGATTGGTATTTTTACCATTGCAGACCTAGTACATCCCCAATAGCTGGTATAACTCTTTAGTGTGGCGCCGTATGGGTGGATACCAATCGCTGCATTTTTTTTGCCGGCTGGGTGGCGTGGTTGGTTTGTCGCTGGCTTTCTACACCCAAGGTTGCGGGTTCGACCTCGGCCCAAGTCGGTGAATTTTCTTGATGCAGAAAATCGACAGCAACCATGTCGTATGATTATACGGCATGTGAAAGATCCTTAGAATGTCAGTTTGGCTTGGATGCTCTTGACAAAATTAAATCCTAGTACAAAGTTTGCATCGTCATGAGCTCAGGTGCCTCCCTCTGTGGAGGAAACTGGGCATCAAAATTACTTGCTGTAATTGGTACCGCCTATATGGTGCAGCGCTAAAAAGTGGTACCAGCTCCTGGGGAATGTACTAGGTCTGCTAAGGTTTAAAATACCAATGCGTAGCCCCATTGAAAAAAAAAACATTTTTTTGTATGCTCTATTTCTTGTGGGAGAGGTCAAGAAAGAGAAAATCTTTAGGGCTCTAAAGTTGGGTTGATTTAGTCCTGCACTCTTTTCTCTCTCCCTAAAAGAATATATAGCACTTACCTTGATTTATCAGAAATTTTTATTTTGGTGAATGCTGTTGATCTTCTAATTTTTAATACTTTACTAATATTTTCATTATTATTTTGTTCCATCATTGATTGATCAAATTATTATTCACGCATGTTCACCATAAATCCTCTCAATAATAATATCCAATCAACAAGAATTTGCATGGTCTAACTTAAATTTAAATATTTTTTTCAGAGTTAAAATATATATCAATTTAGTGAAATGTTTGGTTGGAGTGAAGAATACTGTGTCTACTAGCTTAGATTCCATGATACAATAACAATTAAATTCTTGCAAACTGGTTATTTTGAACTGGAATGTGAATGCTTCAAAATAAATTAGATGAATTCTCTGTTTTTTATTGCTATAAGTTATTTGGAATTTATCAGAAATTGGGGCCAGAAATCAGAAATAGAAGGCTGCTTTTTCCAAGGTAGAGCCAACACAAACACTGACAAAATTATCCAATAAGATACAATCAAAACAGAACAATCACGGAACAGAATTTCGCATTTTTCAATGTATAAGGTTTCACTGGTTCCAAAAACTGATAAATACCTGTTATATTAAAGTATAAGATATATTTTTAAAAAGATGAGTTTCTTAAGAATATATTCCACTTTTCCTATTATTTGTAACCAATGTATTACAGAATTCATTATCTAATTCACTATTTTTGCTGAAAAATGAATTCAAATTCCTGTTTTTATAAATTTTATTAGAATTTCCTTCCTATTAAGTATAGCTGAAAAAATATAATTCATTTTTTTTCGTATAATTTAGATAAGAAAATTAACATATATAAATATATAGAAAAATACATGCGATAACAACATATGGTGAAAGTTTTTAATTCAAAATATATCAAATGTTCAGTTTGCAAGAATATCACATTCAGTTGAGAAGGATCCAACAGAGATTTTAGGAATGCCATAAAAGAGTAATAAATAAGCATCACAAAAAAGGTTTGTTAGTTGGAGGAAGGAAGTTATGTAGTAGAAGGAAGAAAGTTTAAAGGAGATGATTTTAATGAGATGACGAATATGTCAGTTTGAAAGACCGATTGTGGTTTATTTTACTTTTTTGGTTGATGTCAAAGAAAAAGTGTCTCATTAAGGGCACTTTCCTTAAGCTCATGAAAAAATGTGTCATTGAATATGTAAATCTTTGAATAAATTTGATTACCTTTTGGTGTTTATATGGTAAAAGTGCATTTATGTATTAACCTATCTACCTATAAATTAAGGAATACTGAAGAAATTGTATTAAAATTTCAACAAGATTTTGAAGAATTTTTGAAATACATAAATAAGGTTATTGCCTCTGAGTATGAGCAAGAACATTCTTTCATTATTAGCAATTAACTATTACAGCATTAGATGAAGGTTTTTGATTAAATAAAAATATACAATGAGTTAATACATGAGTATTGGCAAATGATGCACTAAACTATCAATCTAATTGAAAAGTTTTGCATTAGTCTCTTAAAAAGATACATCTCTCTTTGGAAGAAAATTGTACATCTCTCTTTAGAATTATAAAAGAATATATCTATTTTTTCAACCACTTATAATTCCTGTGGACATAACATATATACCTAACTCAGCTTATGCATTATCTGCCTTTGGCATATACATACGCCTTTCGGAAATATGATCCTTTGTGTTGTGCTTCAATCAGTAAAACTAGTCCCATGGCTTTGGAATGCAATAAATTGTTTTGACAATGTTTGTGGGGGATTTACTTATTCAGAGAAAAGGCAGAAGCATTGAAAAGGGGTCATTCCTGGAACAGTGAAAGTCTTAGCTGTACAGTATTGCCCGTTTTTCTGTGTGTGCACGTCTGACTGTTTTTTAATCTTTCACTCTCTTTTTTGTTTACCATGTGCAAAATGAGGGCCTTCATCTTACAGAAGAAAAAATTCCTAAACATTGATAATTTTGAATTTTGCATGAATTTGGTTGTTACTAATGCTACCTAATCGGCAAAGGCCAGATCGAAGCCCACGAAATTCATCATGGCAAAGGGCTAAGTGATGCCTGTCATTAGTCATAGCTTTGAGCCTCACACAGGTAACAGTATGATTTGGCCCTTTTTTTTCTCACCCCAATTTTGAGGAAGGACACTCTGGGGGTGGTTAGGGTCCTCCCACCTCTCTTCCCCTTCTACTAACCTCATAAGAGGACTTGTGGCTCGACAGTTATTTATAGTAGCCCCTTTCCATGAAGGCACTATACTTTTACAAACATCTATGCCTTCTCCAGAATTCAAACCTAGGCCCTATGGCACAGCAGCTAGCGTCTCTAACCATTATACCTAATAGGCAACACATGAATTTGGTAAGGCACATAATTGAGAAAATCCATGTTACTGCAACACAACCTGCTAAATGACAGAAGTTACAGAATGACTTTCCTCTACATCTTCCTGGTAATTGTACAGTCAAAATTTTTAAAGAAAATTTTATTGAGAAAATGTGTATATTCAAGGCATTCAATGTGTGTGTGTGAATCTCTCAATCAATGTTAAAAAAAAAAGGTTTATGTTTCCAACCATATTTTAAGAAATATTATACAATAGCTTTTAAACATTTTCTTTATATATAAATTATCTTCAGCAACTATTCAGGGAACACATCAATGACAAACATTCTTTGGATCAATAACATAAAACATATCAACTCGCATACAACTCTGGTCTTGAAGCCTTCCAATGGAGAAAGTTTTAATTGATTGATTGTAGAGATGCACGCATACCAACATACACACCCTATGATTCAGAAACGAATGTCAACAATAACTATACTCACTACGTAACCTGACTCCCTATCTTCTAGAGACTGTTGTCACTACCACAGTTGTCATGGTAATCGTCGTTAAAGAGAGGATGGTTTTCTCGAAGAGGAGAGCAAAAAGCAACAGGAGTATAGGATTCTGCAGGGTTATAGAGCCAAGCCATTCTTTTGTCGATATCGACGGCTCTTTTCAATATGATGCTAAATATTTGGATTTGTTTGATGCTTTTTTTTTACTTAGCTAAACTGCAAATATTTCTTTTACAAAATTAAATTCCTGAAAATATTTAGATTTTAGGTTAAGGAAAAAAAATCCGACTTCAGTATAACTATTATGGTGAAAATTAGATGCTTCTGAGTGCCAGTGAATTAAACGCTTATGCTGAAGAAAGACTAAATAACAACCAAAATAATTTTCAACAAGAAGCAGGTGCAAAAACAAATGCATATTTTCATGTTTCACTGACTTTCTAAGGTATAAAAAGACGCTTAATAGCCAAAACAGATAACCCTGACAAAAGAATCTTAGAATGTACGCACCAATGAAAAACAAACTTTTTTCTTCCACTGTCCGAAAATAAATGCTTGAAACCAGAGCAACGTTCCTCTCTTTAACGCCATGCATTTGTCATACTTTGTTTACATTTTTTGATACACATTTGAACTCGTGTCTAGATTTTTTCTTTTAGGTTTATAAACTCTTTATTATTTTCTTTTGAACTTTTATTTTTCACCTCAAGAAATGCTGTATATTTTAAAAATTGTCCTTGAAAAAATGACTTCAACTTTTTCTGTATGCGACAGGAAACGCTGCATTTGAAAATTAGATAAAACTGTAGACAAGTCTTTTCTTTGTTTCCAAGCAACCGTATCAACTATTTAGTAAATCAGATGCACAGCTTGCTTGGTTGACATTTGAATTTTTCTCTATTATGGGATAATATCTTTTGTTTCTCCATTTCTCATTCTACCTATTTTTATTAATTTTTTTTTTTTGCTCAATTTTAAGCTAATTTCTTAATTGTTTTTTATTTATAATGTATGAATGAAACACAATAATGCAAGTTTTTATAATTCATATTTTGTATTCTTTCGTCTGTATATCTTTAGATCAATGGGTAAAAAATAGAATATTTTAGAAATGTGACTTTCTGCCTCAATAAATTGACAAAAATGGAAAATTTCTCATTCCTTCCCAGCGAGGATATTACATCTTCAAATGATTCTAAGGGAACTAGATGTGGATTTAGTTATTGTCAACCTACATGTCTACAGCGATTTGCAAAGCCCGGAATTTTCATGTTATTCTTCTGCTTAATTGGTATTTTGCAAGGAGCTTATTTCACATATTTTATAGGAATTTTATCAACTTTGGAAAAGAGATATTCTTTTGACAGTTGGATTACTGGTATAATTCTTATTGCTGATAATTTGAGCCCAGCTGTATTTAGCCTTTTTATTGGATATTATGGGAAATATGTGCATAGACCTAAACTAGTTTCATTCGGTCTGATGTTTACTGTTCTTAGTTGTTTTCTGAGTTGCTTACCATATCTGTTATTTAGCTCTGAAATAAAATCAATTTCAAATTCCTCAAAAATCATTTATTTGTGTAATCATAGCAAAACTTCTGTAGGATGTGGAAAATTGTCCCAAAATCTTGTTGCAATTATAATTCTTTTTATTGCTAATTTTTTAAATGGTTTTGGCTCTATGGCATATTATACAGTTGGAGTGCCATATTTAGATGATAATGTCAAGAGAAGGAATTCTCCTTTGTATTTAGGTATAATTTGTTTGTAAATTTTTTTATTATAACTTTTCATAAAAAAATATTTGTTAACATATGTTTATAAATTCCCTTAATTTTCCTGTTTTTCAGTAACATTAAAAGTTAATATAAACTGATTGCAATAAGAATTCAAAGGAAGCTGAATTTACAACTGTTATTTACTACTTAGGGGTATAATATATAACACTTTTAGTAATGCTCAATATTCTAAAATTTCTTTTGGCATATTTAAGTTCAAATAGCAATTCATTAAAATTGTCTCCTTGATCAAAGCTGACTCAGTCATTCTTAGTTATGCTATTATATCTAATTTTGAGTGTAGTTTACGAGTATATTGCTGTGCTTGTAATACCATTGTCCAGATACTTTGAAGAGGCTGGCTAAACAACAATATTGTACTTTATGAGGCTAACTTGCAATCACTTAGTCTTAGAAACACCATTCTGATAAGATACTTTAATAAACTGCAGTTTGGAGTCTCAAAACCAAAATAGCCTCTCACCATCTCTCTTTTTCTTAAGTAGGAATCAAAGGCTAAAAAAATAGTCTGTCCAGTACTAGTTCTGTAATTTTGATGTTTATAATAAGGTTGAGTCTTAAAATAGTTCAATATTGCAATTAATTTATATTTTAATTTAAAAAGCTATACAAAATGTTTCTTTTTCTATAATTTATTTTAGAAAAAAAAATTTTTTTTCAAAGATTTTTTTTTGTTGATGATTTTGATAATGCTTTCTTACTTTCATTATTTAAGGAACCATGTTTGCCTTAAGAATTGTTGGTCCAACTCTTGGTTTTATGCTGAGTTCTTTTTGCCTGAAATTTTATGAAAATCCATTTGGTATGTTTTTATATAGATTAATTATGGGGGGGGGGGCTAAAACATATTTGAATATTTTATGTTTGTATAGTTATATTCATTAATATCTTTTTCATTCTACAATTTTATGTGCATCCTGTATATATATATATTTATATGGAGGTTTTTAGGGCTTTTGAAACACTTAACATTTATAGCCATGCAAGGGATATTTACAATTAAATAAAAATGGGTACTTATTATACTGTGTTGACCAATTTTACAAAATAAAATGATGGTGCTCAATTCAAAAGACTGTACCAAATGCTGTCATTGTATTTATCATTCTGTAACATACACAAGAATGGTTTTCTACTATTGAGTACATATTTCGGCATTTGGTGTACCTAAAAAATGTTATGTTCTATTCTGCAAGACCACATTTAATATACCTAGATTAAAATCAAATAATAGTGTTCAGATAATAAAAAATTATATGAAATGTATGCAAATAGTTAATTATAACGTTATATTCAGAAAGCACAAATTATTACAAATAGCTACTTTGTATGCACAAATGTCATGATTATAAAAATTTTATACAACAGTCATTTGTTTATAGTTTCCAGGATCATTTCAGCATAAAATGTGCTAGACAAAGATATAGTGACCATAAGTGAAAGAGGAATTTTACTTTTGGTTGCTTTTCCAGCAGGTATAGAAGAGATTTGACTTACAAATCAAATTTTGGCTCTTGGAGAAATATTTAAATGTTGTGTATTACTGGATATTGCTCATGTAAACCTATTCACATTGCAGTCAAACATCAGGAACTTTCCTTGGATTACACATCTGTCATGCAAGCCCATCCTCAGTGTTGGTAAATGGTTAAGGAAGATGGGTTTTATGATCAGTTGACTTCGATTTGACAAATTTTCAAATAAAAGACCATAAAGTTTTATCAGAGGACATCTTAGCAAACATCTTCAATAAATGCCAGAACTACGTATTGCAGGGGTGGCCAACCCATCGCACATGTGGCACGGCTGAGTTGAAAGAGTGGCACACGAAAACTTATTGAAAAATTAAAACATTTAAAAACATAATAATTATTATTATTTATATTTATTTTACTGTTTCATTGAAAGGTGATTGTCTCAGACAAAACAAAACATCAAAATTTATATTAAATACACTTAATTAAATTACAATAGAAATTTATTATGTAGAGAAAACATTCCTTCACTGTTGTGTGCGTTGATTTTCCAAAGAAAGTGCATTCATGAGATTCTGCAATTTGAAGGGGTGTGCATTAAAATATCTGGAAGAAAACTATAAACTGCTCAACAAGGGCTTGCTTCTCAAGAATGAAGAAAGGCTTTGAGATATAGTTTTTCTTATCGGTACTATAAAACATTTAAATAATTTGAATTTAAGATTACAAGGAAAAGATTGTTCTTTTCCAATCCTGATTGATCATATATCTTGTTTTCGGAACACACTTTTGCTTTTTTTTAATAAATTTTGGAGAGAAAAAAGAGACTGTGACGGTATCTAAGTTAGCCAGTAACAACCTCTGGACTGGAGTGATCACTTTTGTCTAGTGGTATGTTATGTGTTTACGAACCCATAGATCGCAGGTTCTAATCCTCCACACATGTACCAGAATGGTCATTTCTGTATTATTTTCATTTACTAGTGGCATTATAATAAATATGGTGTTAATTATATAGCTATGTGGGGTTTGCTTTTTTTAGATTATATATCAGCATGCAAATAATTTTTTAATTACTTTTGAGGTACTTTGAAAATTAGTGTTATTTTAAAGGATTGGTACTTTCCCATATTGCTGGCATAAGTGATAAAGTCGCTAAGAATGATACAGCCAGTGCCAAATAAAATATTTCCACAGGCAACCTTTTACCACCACATATTCAAAACAGCTTGCAGCTTCTTTTCTTTTCTTTTTTTTTATCAGTAATGTCTTTTTTTTCCCTAACAACAAATGGATGAAAAATCAATGATAATTTGGGATTTGCCCAGAACAGAAAAAGAATCTGTCAGATTCTCTAAGGTGCCATACTGATCCATGAGCCATTGCCAATTTATCCATTGGGGGCTTAAGGTGGGCACCCAGGGTCCTGGATAAACTGGACTTAACCAGAGTTTCTTTTTATAAATTTCGATATGCCAGTGTCAAGGGGGCCTATAGATCTTCTGCCCCCCAGGGCCTGAAATGAGCTTAATTACCAGCACTGCCTCAAGTTTTATATTAGCAATTTTAAAAAATTTCAAAAAAGGAAGCATATACTGTTTGTGTTATAATATATACTGTTATATATGTAATGTAAACTGGAAGTATATTATGTGTATACTGTGTGTTATCACCAACTAAGTCTGTGTAGTGAGATTTGCACCAGCAAAATGGAAAAGTCCCAATTGATTAAATATTTTTATAACATAGGCTTATTAGTTTTATTCAATATAAGCATTGTATTTGCAGTTGATCCAGGCTATGATCAAAAGGATCCAAAATGGATAGGTGCTTGGTGGATGGGATTCATAATACTTGGATTCGCTATCTTTTTTGTATCACTTCCCATTGCATTTTTTCCAAAAGAAATGCACAATTATAAATCTTCAGAGGAAAGTGACACATCAGTTGAAAATTCAATAACAGGTAGAGTAATGTTGTTTTCATTATTAAATACATATAAAAAATTTCAAAATAAGGAAAAAATATTTATTTCAGATTTTAAAAATCTCTTTGATTGAAAATTGCCGAGTCAAAATTTTGTGTCAAAGCTTGTGTTTTCATTTTATTTGCCGCCAGAAAATTCAAATTAAGCATTTAAAAAAAAAAAAGATTTTCAAATTGTGTTTGGAAAGAATTTTAACATATGATTCTCACAATTGGAGTCTTAATCTGCATAACTGGAAATATGCATAACTTTTTGTATTAAAACGAAATTAGAATGACTTCAATAGTCTTTTTTTCCCATATATTTTTTTACTATCATTTGTTTTTAAGGAAACAAAATTCCAATATTTTTTGTAACATTTTATGTTTGTTCCCACTTTAAAACATTTATTTTATTTCCTAGACAAATTTAAATTTCATATTGATTTTGACAAAATTAGAAAAAATATTGAAACAAAACCAACAAGTGCCTTATTCTTTTTATGTAATGTTTATTTTTTATTAAAGAGTTTTTTTAATTTTAAATAATATTTTTTAACTATCTAAAAAGAATTATTTGAAATTATATCTGTGTTGGATTGCTTACAAAAATAATTGTAAATTATTTTAAAAGTATTGACATTCTGTATCAGTAATATTTTTTTTCCTTCTTTTTCTAAGGTTTAATTCTTTCTATGAAAAAGCTAATAAAAAATCCAATTCTCATGTTTCATACATTGAGCATTGTTTTCCAAATAAATGGATTATTTGGTTATTTTGTTTATATGCCTAAATATATGGAAAGTCAGTATCAGAAATCAGCTTCATCAGCTAGTCTTTTCTCAGGTAATTTCACAGCTATATATTTTTCAAATCTGTGAATTTTTTTTTTGATTTTTTACTAAAGTTTTTTTTTTATTGACAAAAGATTATTTTTGATTGAATTTTTTATGTTTGTATATATATGAGATGTTTTCAGGGGAAAAAAATAAAACCTTTGGTTGACAAAAATAATTATTCATGCAAACTGTACATCCCAAATCTCCTTCAAGTGGTAATGCACATACTTCTCCCAGTAAACCTGCTATTATTGAAAACACTTCCAGAAGCAATTTTTTTGGGATGCTATTCAAATGAGCCATTCGTGTTCTGTATGATCTCTTACCTGCATTCAAAATGGGTCTTTTTTTTTGTAGCATTTTCTACTTTGAGAATAACCAAAAATCATATGGAGCCAGTCTGCAGAGTAGGAAACTTGATGAATCACGGGAATGGGCCATATTTTCCCAAAAAACTCTAAATCAGATGGGAAGAATGGTGGATATATACATTCTTGAATAGAACTACTAACTTTTCTCTACCCTCATGTCTGGTTGGTTGCAAAACAGTGCATTATGAAAGTGATGAAGTACATTCAAGTAGTATACCTTATTAAGGGTTGTGCCTTATGATGCATCACCTAATCAAAGAAACTAGTCAGTATGACCTTCACATTGATGCAGATCTACCACCTTTTTAGGAGGGTGGTAGATCTGCAGGTATGCAGGTAGTCTCAAGGATAAAGAATATTTCTACTGTAAGAGCTGCATCTTTGTTGTTGCTGTTGTGGCTAATCCTCAGTCTGTCTGACTGAGTCAGACAAGACCCAAAAAAGACCATTGACCCTTAAGAAGTCCAATACCAGGAGGGGAGAAGGAAAAAAGGTCCTCTCTTGAAAGTCCCAAGCAAAGAGTGTGGAGACCGTCATGAAGAGGTAATATGCAGCTTCTGTTGATCTGGAGCTCCTTGTAGGTAGAAGTCTGTCTTGGTTCCACAGACACCCAAGCTGCTCCTGACATGGAGAACAGATGCTGTGTGCAGGTTTAGAATCAGAGTTTTCCTTCTCCTAGGTATCTCTCTTAGTCTGGCTCTTACCCAACGAAGACCTGTTCGGCTTAGGAGACCCTACCAGTAGCAAAGCTACCACCAACATAGCTCTCTGGGTTGCTGGAGCACATAAGCCCACCCACCACAACAAGATACCAGCAGGAGCATCTTTGTTTCTGGACTATATCCATAAATCTATGACTCATCAGTAGTGTTGAAGGATTTCTGGAATTTAGGGTTACTGCTTGAGTTGTTCAGTATGTTCCTAAAGATTTCCAAACTGATTTGCTTCTGCTCCTTCATTAGGAATTTTAGCCTGAATTTTACAGAAACTTCATTCCTAAATCCTCAGTGAAAACAATGTATGCATTCAACCTTTTTCCTTATTGCATTTGCACATCTTCAAGCTGTCATTCGCAATTCTGCATGACTGAAGTTTACATTTCATTGGTAATATTGATGTTTTGATTTATTAAGCACCTACTTGTGCATGTCTTGCTTTCCAATTATATACTTCCATCTTTGAAGTGCATGTCATATGTGTAAAGTGCTCATAGCATTACTCCTAAAGGCCTGTCCAAGCTTGCATAGAATCTCAAAATGGGTATTACTAAGCTTTACACAAAATTTGATGCACTATTGCTGCTCATGATATTCTATAGTTTTACAATATATATATATATATATATATATATATATCAGCCAGCAGTATCTGCATTTTTTCACTCAGATGCTAACTACAACTGATGCTGTCTGTGTTCAGGAGAAAATTCAAACTTGTGCATGAATGTCTTGTACTCACCTCCAATCGAGGACATGTAATTCATTGTATTCATTTGTGTGGGGGAAAAACAGGAATTCATACTTTTTTAAACATACCTTGTATATATATGTGTACACATAAATATGTTAGAGAAAATGTAATTATGCATACATTTCATAGTTTGATTAGCATTTGAACAATTTCCTATTTTACAACTATTTAAGTTATAAAGATTCTGTTTTAACCTTCAAAAACTAAGTTGTGTGACTGAAATTGTCAATTTTTCCACATGAATAAATATGACAAAACCAATTAATTCTGTTAAATAATATTCTACATTTTCCAAGAGAAAACATATTTAAATAAATTATCCATGTTGTTATCTTGTAATGAAAATATGTTTCTGTTTACCAATTTTTTAATAAAACTTTATCTATATCAGTTAAATTTGATGTATTTCTAGGCTTTATATTTTGTCAAAAATCTTTGCAAAAGAATTACTCACTTCATAAAATTTCTACATATCTAAATAAACTTATATTTATTAATTCTTAAGTATTTCAAAAGAATATGAGTTTTTTGTACTTTACTTGCATGCTTTTAATTCCCTCATTGTTTTTTTCTTCTCATTCCTACATAAAAGGCAAAATAATAAAAGAAAACTAATGTTATTAATAAATTATATATATTAATTTGAGTTTTGCAAAATTAATCATCAATCCTATCTTAAACTGAAATTTAATTTTTCTTATCCAAAGAAATTTTATTTTTTCAATTACTCCACAATTGAAAAAAATATTTTAGTTTATTCATCGATAGATAGACATCTAATTATTAAAAGGTTCAACCATTTTTTTCGTTATGCATGCTTTAAAATCTGTATAAGTATTTTTCCCTAGACAAAAGCATGATAATGGTTCAAATGTGCAAATTTATAAAAATAAAATCTTCTGAATATATTTATGTTACAAAAATATTAAGTAAATTTTAAAATATTGATATATTTTGTAATTTAATATTTTTATTTTTTAACTAGAGTTTTCAATGAATAAATTTGTAATACTTTTTAATATGCATTTTAGGTACTGTAACTATGATAGCCATGGTAATTGGAGTATTTCTAGGTGGCTATTGTATTCATAAAATAAAACCAAGACCCCGATTTCTCATTGGGTACATGCTATTCATCGAAATATTTGCAGGAGGTGTGCTTTTGTCAGCCCTTTTTATGGGTTGCGAATCAACAAAAATGCCACAGAATAATCCTGCATTGTAAGCTTAATTTGTGACATGTTTTTGAAAATTGAAAAAAAGTGCTACCTTTTGACAAAATATTTACTTGATAATGAAAATCATACTGTGGCTTATATGTCTAGTAACTATAAATTTTACTTGGGTGCTAAAATTGTGCCTTTTGTTTTGGCAATGCATTTCATAATTTAATAGCATTTAAGTATTGTTGAATGTGCTACTGCTTTTTGAAGTTGTAATACTTAATTTAGAACTCTAAAATATTTTTAGTTTATGATTACATTATATTAATTTTTTCCCTTGACTTATTTTTTAATGTTTCAAATTAATTGAATTACATTTGCAGTAAATAATTCAAACATTTATACTCTGCTAAAAATGTATATGTTAAAAAAACTTTAAAAACAGATTACTATTTCAAAATATTTGTCCTCATCAATTAGTAAATTGCATAAATAAGTTTGCCAAATAAGTGAAAAACTTTGATAAATCCTTAAATTACTATTGTTAAAACATCAAATTTATTTTGTGTGAATATGAATTAAAAATCAGATAACTTTCATATTTTTTTCCTTATTACAACAGATTTATTTTCATAAATTTAAATATATGTATAAGCTTGTAATCATGGATACTTATGTAAGCTTAACTTATTCACTTTTTTCTTATTATTTCAATTATTTTAATACATAATTCATTCTATACATATTATTAACTGGCTTAAACAGTACAGAATTTGCTAATGATTTTATGTAGATGAATAACAACATTCAAATGTGTTAATGAAATATATTCAAACAAATATTTTTTGTATTGCATTTTTAATGAAACAAATTAATAAGACCTTAAAAATTCATTTTAAGATTTTATTTACAATAATGGGAAAAATTGTCTACAAAAATAAGTATGCATTAGAATAAATAAATTTGGCAACGTTTATTTCATTATTATGTTTTTGTTTTTTGTCTCTTATCCTATTTAAAATTTGACTAAGTAATCAAACAAACATGCAAATTTTTATAAACATTTTAACAATTTTACAAGTTAATTATTTGTGAATTATTAACTGAATCATGTATATCCTTTTGATCTTTATCTAAAACTCTGTAACATAGAATTTATTTCTCAATTTATGTAGGAACTAACTAGATCTTGTATTTTGATATTGTTATGCAAATAATATGAATTTAAGACTACATTTACTGAAACTAAATTACATTAATTGTATTTCTAGGTATTCTCCTGAATTACAAGTTTGCAGCCAAAGTTGCAACTGCAGCAGTCATAATTTTCAACCTATATGTGATATCAATGGCATTGTACATTTCTCTCCTTGCTCTGCTGGATGTCATAACTATAGTTTGGTGGAAAACAATAAAAAAGTAATGTAATGTATATGTTTTAAGTAAATAATAGGGAATTATTTTTAAAAATTATAATGCTGTGTGAAAAGGTTTCCCTCCTAATCAGAAAAGGTTTTTCTGTTATTTGTTTTAATGATAAGTAAAAAGTAGTTATAAATTATTTGTATTTAAATCCAATTTACTTTGTTTTCAAACATAATGAATTCTTATAACAGTGATTTTATTGGTAGTTTTGCATAATAAATAGGAATTTGTAATGTTAATTGCATTATTATTACTGAAATTATGTTGCTTTTTAAATTAATATAAAATTATTAGAAATATATTCTCTGTTAAGGTGTAAAAGTAGCTTTATTGTTTCTGAAGTTTCTTCTTTTTTAAATGCACTTTATATAATGTAAGAAATAAAATTCAATTTTATTTTAAATATTCAGTTCTTAAAATATAATTAAAGCAGTTTTAAAAATTAAATATTATTTACTTAATCTGCGTAAAAGAAAAGTTGATTATATTCATTTAATTTTTAAAAGCCTTTGTAGTATAAGGTAAAAATAAAAATATATACACATGTAGTTTATTTTTCAAATTCAATTAAAGAAAAATTAAATGTTTACCTTAAAGCCATTTCTTATCTCTTTAAATTCATTAAATTCTTACTTTGTTGCTTATGATTAAAAAATTAATGTTATGCTTCATCAAAATAACTGAAGTCAAAATTTTATTTGAGATTGATCTGTGGTGATGTGAATATTTATTAATTATAATTATCTTAAAGTATTTAGAAATGTAAAGCAATTATTTAAGCAGATTTTTTTTTTTTTGAGCCTTTCAAATAAAACCTATGCTTTGATCTATAAAAATGTATATAATTAACTTGTGAGTGAATAAACTACATTATATATGAAGATTTATTCTTTTTATTTTTTAAATATAATGTACATTTTACTTTCAGGGCTTTTCTGATTGCTCATGTGTTTCTTCTTCTCCTGAAAATGCTTTAAACATTTCTGCAACAAGCGGATTTTGTTCTGAAGAATGTGATATGTTTTTACCCTATCTTGGAATTGTTACTGTAGCAAAGATGCTTTCAGCAACAGCTCGTGTTGGGAATGTTTTGGTGACTCTAAGGTAAGTCAAATTAAAGCTTGTTTTCAATGTTTTGATACTTGTTTTTCTTTTACAGTAGAACGTCGCTTATCCAAATCAAATGGGACCAGACACAGTTCGGATAATGAAAACCGAATGCGATCCATGCAGTAAATGATACTGGACATTATACAAATATTGAAAATCATCACATGCGGGAAATGTACTTGAAGGAAAAGCCAAATAGGTGCAAAGTGTCACAATTTTACCTTGATTGTGGAAAATAATCACTTATTTTTTGCTGTACCATTGTACACCTTCTTTCTTCACTGTAAGGTCTCTGATTCTCTTGAGCAGCAGTAGTTGAGTAGGACAGTACTCTGATTGTTGTTCGTACCACTCCATAGCTATCTCTAATGCAGAAAACGAGTCAACATTTGATGGATCCTTGCTACTTCCGTTGTTGTTGTTGTTGTCCTCATCTTCATCCATTTCATTGTCGGCAGGATTGTATTTTTCTTGCACAGAAGTCACCATTTAGCATTTGAAATCCACAGTCTTCTGCATTGCATGCTATCCAGGTTTCTACATCAACAAAAAAGCACGTATATACCCTCTCACTTGGAAGCAAACTGACCTAACATTCCACGCAGATGTTTACCAAATCACACAACTGAAATTCCCCAAATATTCCTCGCCTTGGGTTTTCCCATCACCTTTGGCCTCACAGGAAACAAATGTCGAGCATTGCCCTGTTCGAAATCGTATCCGGACTTTGTTTCAGATATTTGACGCTCCGGATAATAAACGTTTGGATAAATGAAATTCTACTGTAATGCAAATTTTTGATAAATATTCATTAGCAAATGGGTTTCTGAGAATTTAAATTTTATTTATTTATTTTTTTAATGTAACTTTCTGTATTGTTTGAATATAACATCTGAAATTGTATACCTGCATAATTTACATTAACATCATTAAACAAGATAGCTCTATTCTTCAATTTCTTATTTATTGAAGTAATTTATGAGTAATTTTAATTATTGTAAAACTTATATTTGTCACTTTTCTCAATTTTTCAAATTAATGTTGAAATTATGGCTTTACTGTTTATTATAGATGTGTTGATGAAAAAGATAAAACCTTAGCACTAGGTGCCGTAGAATTTATGGTGTCCATATTTGGTAAGTTTTAATATTTTTTTTTATTTTTATTATATTATTTAAAAGTTGACATTCATATTGTTTAAACAGGTGTTTTTAAAGAGAATTTTTGTTTATTTGTTTTGAATATATGTCTGGTTTTTCATTAAAGTTTTGAGTAATAATTTTTACAAGTGATAGAAAGATAGATACTCGTGTATCTCACAAACACACACATAGAAAATTAAGTGAAAATGCATCAAATTCTGATATGCTGAAGCCAGTACTTCATGAAAACTGTGCATGTGATTTCTAATATTTTGTTAGCATACTACGATTTGTTAGCATTTCATTGGGATTTAGTCTCTGTGTTTCAGTATTTTTTCATCTCAGTTTAAATATCTAAAAATTGTAGTCTCTCTGGAGTATGGATAATGGGGGGGGATAAAATTGCTTCAGTACAGTATGCAATTTTAAAAGGCAAATGTTCCAATTTATTTGTAATGAATTATGTTTTGAGAAACAGGAGTTTTTAAAAATGCTATGATCAATAAATGAAAATGTTAAGAACTATTAACAATGCATTGGAATTGGAAGCAACAGTTGGTTTTAAAATAGTTCTGTTTTTTATCAATGCTAATAGATTTATATACTGGTGGTATAAGAAAGTAACCTATATTATATTCTATTATCAAGAGTTGCAACTGTAAACACAACAGTAAGGCATGAACAAATACTTTTGAGATATCTGTATTCTAGTTAAAAGTGAGTGACAGGAGGATGATTATTTAAATATATATATATAGTAGTGAAGTTATGAAAGGGTATGTTAAAGAACAGTGCAGAATGTATTCTTTTGCCTGAGTGAATTTTTGCCAGAATATGGCAGGTGACAAGAAGTACTTGACATAAGTGCAGTGGTAATCATTTAAGAAAATTCAAGGCATAAAACTGGGAAGTACAGTCTGTTCTGATTGCTAATCTGTGTAAGAAATAGAATAATTTAAAAGAGCTGGCTTCAAAATTGTGTCAAATTGTCAACCACACATATAGCTATAAATCCAAAGAAAAATGTTGATAAGCAATACATTGAAAGACTATAGAGGGTCAGAAAAATGGTACAATTAAAAGTACAGAAAAACAGCCCAACATTATTTTGAGTGATTTTTAGTTTAATACAATGTTAAGATCAAAAGGCAAAGAAAAAAAATATTGTTTTGAAGTTATTCTTAAATCGGTTGGAAATTTTTACCTGAATTTCAAAGACATCAAAAATTATAGTTTTTAAAAAGTAATTTAAACTTAAAATTAAGGGTTGTAGAGATGTATGTGCTTGTAATAAATAACCTTTTACTTTTTAAGTCATTCTATGAAAAAGTCACCAAACTTTTTAAACATAATTACAATATTGTTCAATTACTGAATAATATATTTACTTCATAAAACTAACCAGAGTAGAAACTTGATTTCAGAAATCAAATGTTAACAGAACCAATTTTTTTTTAAAGAATTACTTTACAATTGTTTTTCATCCATAATATTTTTTTATTAATATTCTGGTAAGTGTATTTCTCATTACTAATAAACTTGCTCATCAGGATGCAAAGTTGATAGAATAATCACACTTTTATTTTTTTTAACACACATGATATAAAGGCTATTCTAGATTCAAAATATCTGTCTGACCGTAAAATATGTATAAGATAAGCGATCTGATTAATCAGGTGCATTCATTTCATCATTTCTTAAATTCATCAGATTGATTTCTGAGATCTTGTAAAAGCTTTTTGATCTTCTCGTCAGTAGGGTCAGTTTTAGGATTCCTCATATTATTTGCACTTTAAGAACAGCAAAACTTATTCAGCTTATATTACACTGTATACCCAATTCACAGTTTAGTATTGGATTTGTAAACAATCAGGTTTTTCACATCACATGATCAA
>BMAO01032974.1:0-79233 GCA_019973975.1 Trichonephila clavata
GAGCATATTAAAGAGTCGTAAACAAAGGATTATTTAAGAAATTATTGAGTTATGGAAAAAACACAACAAAATCATTTTGACGTTATAAGAAATAAAACACATATTTACACTGATACATTTATAAATGTATCAGTACTGCACAATGAATTTTACAGTCAATTTAACAATGGTAAGTTAATAACAAGTTTAGTAATTACCAGTGACCCCATGGGCTGTCATATAAGAAAATTATACCTAAAAATTAAAAAAAAATTAGAATTTGTATGATTTAATTAACCTTTACTTTTTTTTTTTTAAATAAATTTATTTGCAAACTCCTCATGCTCCACATTGCATAACATGAGGCTTACAGACGTAAGTGGTAACAACATACAAAACAATAATAATAACAAAAAAACAACAAAAAACATAATTAAGAAGAAAAAAAACATAATAAAGGGGGGCACAAAAAGGGAAAAAACAAACTAAAGAGCCAAAACTAAAATAAAGGAAGGGAGGAAATACACAAATATAAAGAAAGGAAAGTATCTGTAAAATTTTAAAAATCTATACTGTAAACAGATTTTCTCAAGACATTAAGCTTTCAGAACAATTGACTAACAAAGACAAAATGGGTGGCCAGGAAATACCTAAGATTTTAACTCCTTTTAAAATTTCTCTTTTACAACAATATAGATTACAATACAACAAGACATGTTCCGCGGTTTCAGCGTCCAGACCACAAGAACAAATATCATTACCAATTAAGTTAAACCTAAATAAATAGCTCTTAAAATTACCATGTCCTGTTAGAATCTGGGATAATTTAAATCAGTAACAATTTCTTATATTTTAGCGTTGATAAATGGTCAGGAAAAACTTTTTAGTCCATAAAGCTTTAGTGAGGCCAAGAATTTGGAGTTCCAGTCGAAACAGTTCTTTCCCAAGCTAAATGCTTCAGTGGGACAGTTCCTTTACTTCAGTAAAGTTACGCGATTCGCTCCCAATTCCATTGTTTCCACTTAGGCAAACCTATGTGATGTATTGAAAGAGGAGAGAGAAAGGAATAAATAAGCAAACCATCTAAATAAGCAATTCTTTGCAATACTGTCAAGATCCTTTTATTGGATTCCAAAGCCTTTCGAATTAATTTATGGATAGCAGTGCACAGAAAAGATCTTACTTTGGAGAGATGTATATATGCGTCCGTGGCAATTATAGCTTTGGTTGAACGAGACGTATATATACGTCGACGGCACTTAACAAGCTAAAGTCGTGTTGCAGATTTAGTGTCGAAGTATAGTATTACTGGATTCAATTCATTATTATTGTATGGAGGGGGCGTGATGAAAATTATGATTGAATATTGGGTCGCAAATAAGGATGTTTGAGACGCACTGGTTTATTTACAGGACATTATTTTAATGACATACTTTGACATCAGAACACGTTTTTTTCACTGAACAATTTAAAAGCACTACTAATAGTTATGTGAAATCCTATTTGTTGTACTAAAGTTACGGCAAAAGCTATTATATGAGTTTTATAATAAATTGCTTCTTTAGTAGATGCTTTTAACGCTATTTTCGATACTCCAGGCATTAAAAAAGACTTGAACATTTATCTAGTCCGTTTGATAAAGAAAAGGTGTTCCTGGTGGAAATCGATTAAGTCCATTTGAGAGTAAAAAGGAAATTCAAGATTGGCGATTACGAGAAAAAGAAATACGTTAGTTTTAAATGCATCTTTCTTTTGAAAACGAGCAAAAAAATAATAATAAATACAAATGATATTTAATGGTACCATTTTTCCAAGAGTAAAGTCTGGAGTTCTTTCTTTTTCTCTGATTATTTTCAAGGAAGATAAATATCTTTTCTGAAACTGTAAAAATGAGTTACAAAGTCACTGAATAATATACTTTAAAAAATAAAAACTTCTTGAACGCAATGAGAAATAGAGAAAACTAGATTTGTTAAAAAAAATCAAATATACACTCGAGAATATTAACTGTAATAAAGTGTAACATACGACAATATTAATTAAATAATATTTATTTTTTGTATTTGCAAAGCTTTATATCCGTATGCAGCTGCTTAAAATTTTTACTAAAGTTTTACATGTTTAATACTTTTTACTGGTAAAAAATGTTGAAAATATTCTATAGATATAATATTAGTTTTTTTATACACATAAATCTGCATTGTGTTAAAAAAATTATACGTCCAAGTGTGATATGGAGTTTTTGAAAACCATGTTAGCATTCATATTACTTAAAATTTAAAAATTATTTGAATTTTTCTTGGAAAACATTATACATATTAGTTTAGTGTGCATACATTAAGTAGGTCATTTTTGTATACATTAAAAACTTGATTTTCAAGCTTAAAATAGATGCAATTGACATTTTATATTTTTCTCTTTCGTGAATGTATTTTATTATATTTAATTTCAAGAGGATTGAAACATTTTTTAATTAATTCTTAACGGCCGTAGAAAAGTTATGAAATTCCCCGTTTTTTCCCATAGATGTGCGTTATTACGTGGTTTATTGGTAGGAAAGAAAATGCGTGTTTTTCCCATATAAAAATTCATCACTTTTACTTTAAAAAGAAAGGAAAGAAAATGATAAATTAATAGAATGAAAGCAAAAAGTTTAATGTCTAGAGTTAGAATATAACAATAAAAAATATAACTTCTGTTATGGGATATATCCTGAAATATGGATCGACACATACACCTGCATCACATTTAGTACATTCATACAAAAAAAAATTTAAAAGCTCCTCTTACACGCGTTAAGTGAAAATGACGGCATATGAAGAATAGAAAAAAGTACAATCAAATGAAAAACCGCTTAGCTGTGAATTTCATCGTTCCTGCAATATACCCTTTCAAATTCCTCTCCCACCTCTTCTCCGAAATATATAGTAAATTCTTTGCAAACACTTTCAATGTAGTTTTATTGTATTCCAAAGCCGTAGTACTAGTTTTAAACAGAGCTGCCCGATACAAAAAAAAACGTCCCTTGGAAGGACGCGTATACAAGCCCGTAACACTTAGGGAGTTAACAATTACTTAATAATCAGGTATGCAATAAAAGTAAATATTTGAATGTGATAAATCACATTACAATTTTTAGAAAATTAAACTACAAAACAAAAATAAAAAAGTAGTTTTATGCAATGAATTTTTTGTATATTTTAATTTCTTAAGCAAACTTAAGAGATAAAAAAAACTTACAAAAAATATGAAATGATTTCCATTCAGTTCAAAAATGTTATTTAATAAGCACGAAAAAATATTAAAGATCTCAAAATGAAAGTCTATGATTTATGTAAGAATAATATAAAAATAGACGTTGTATGTAAAGTATTTTAAATAGACGAATGAATGGAGAAAAATATATAAATATATAATATATAATATATATATATATATATATAATATAATATATATTTATATATATTTATTATATATATATATATATATAACCATTTATTCATGATGAAATAAAGAAAAATGTATGTACGCTTCAGTGAAAATTTCTTTTATGTTTCCATAATGTAATAATGAATATAACCCTAAAGTTTGCTATTTTTTTTCGTGTCATCTAGGTTTATTTAATCATAGTGTAATAATTTTTCATACTCTAGTCTTTAACCACCCTAACTTTCCTTTTTATCCTTTATGGAAATACTAATCTGACATTCTATGCAAATGTCTCTGTGCTATTTTCACCATGATACTAAATTTAATTTACTTTTGTAATAACGTGTCCAAGCTTGTATTTCTCCATCAATATTTATGAAATATGTATGACATGTTTTGATGACAGCTCTTTGAATAAGAAAATGCATGTATTTGGTGCGTGGAGACATTTTTATTAGAAGGAAAATCTTAAAAGCTTTGTGAGAATAATTATAATAAGTGCATTGTTATTATTATAACTCGCTGAATAGTGTCACACATTAGTTTGTTTGATTAATCATTTTAAAAATTTTATTTTGTATTAATTATTTTAATATTTCTGTTCTTTTTTTGCTCAACTTCTACGATATAAATAATCTTATATTATGCTAAGATATTTATTTACTGAAAAGAACTTGTTCGTGTAGTATGTTTATACATTTTATAAAGTGGGATAGATGTTATTAAATTTTTTTTCATATTACACTCAACACATGAGATATTTTCTTTTAATGAGGCGTGTTCTAATGAAAGTGATTTGAAGCGAAGCATTTTTCAATGTATTTTCTTGAAACGAACGCAATAGAGAAGGTGTATGTACCACACACGTGTGTGCTCAAGCATATTTGTGATAACTGCATTCGTAAGGACGTGGTATTAATTTAAAAATGGCTAGCGTGGATGCAACTGAGTCCAAAACGGATCAGTGAACAGTAATAAAGTTTTTAATACTAGAAGGGTACAAGGTAATAAATATTCACCGTAGAATGCTGTTTGTGTTCGATGACACATGTGTGACGAAGCCCACGGTGACGAGGTTGACGAGAATGTTTAGTGACGGTCGACTGGAGACAAGGGATTTGCTGCGGCCTGGTCAGGTGCTCAAAGTTGTAACAGAAAAGTTGATTATGGACATTGACACTGCAATTAAGGGAAATGTAGATCGAAACATTCTTGACGTTGCAAATGAGTTAAGCGTTTCTATCCGTTCTGCTCTGAACTTGTTCGGTGATCAAGTGACATCGTTCTTAGCGGACGAAATTCGTAATCTTCATAAACAATGGGAAGCCTGCCTAAACGCCATGAGAGATTTCGTTTAACAAACTTTGTATACATTTCACTCATTAAATATTGTTGTTTGTATCTATGTACCTGCCTCAATTCTGTCCTTACGTATCTCATATATATACGTCGTGAATCACTTTCATTTGAACACTTCTTGTACTATAAATTATATGAAAGTGAAAGTTGCAAGCTTAATTTAATAATGGAAATTTTAAAAGTGTTACAAAAGTGACAATTTTGGATCTAAGCTCAGAAGCTTAAAAAATAAATTATACAGATTAATTTACATTTTTTAATGAATTTTTTGACTATGCAAAGGTTTTTGAATTATTGGCTCATCAGAAAAAAATTCAGTTGTAGTTGTCTAATGATCAGGGTGCCACAAACCTTGTGGAAACTGCTCAATGAACAAAACTTCTACCTAAAATCATTTAGAAACGTTCGGATGTTATAAAGAGGAAGTACTGCTTTATATTTATATCACCTTTGAATAATATCGCTGGCATTCAAAAATTCTAGAAGTTGAACTATATATCCTTTTTATTTTTAAATAGAAATGTTGTTATTATCAATTAAACCTCAAAATAAAAAAAATCTTTATTGATTTTTTTGATTATTACTAGACAATAAAAACTAACCGTAAGGTAAAGATAGTTCATATTAGGTTAAAGACTTGATTTGTGGTGTGTTAGTGGCTCTTAAGTGTGATTTATCAGTGATTACCCTGCAAAATAATTTTTGATGCTTCGTGCTAAATTTAACGAAAATTCAGTGTTTTAATGGGCCCATTTCGTAAGCAGAAAGATACTTGTACTAATTAATATGTCACTTGAAAAATTACAAGTTCAGAGCTAAATAACTTTTTTTAAGCATCAAACAATCATTGTTAATAAGATAAAATCTCATATAAAAATTTGATAGCTATTCTCTGTGGCACAAATATTATTTTCTTTTTCTCAAATTTTGTTTCGTACAATATGCTAAAATTACTTTACTAAAATTAATAATGTTTTTTGTTTCAGAAGTTAAGTTTTTTTATATTCCTCGAACTCTCTGAGATTTCAAGTAGAATTGTGATAATATTTTTCTTCCATTTATAAGCAGTTTCTGGTATACACTGTTTAATTTCCTCTTGTGTTATTATTATGGTATGAAACTTTCTTATAATCCAAGATGAATGGAGAATATATGTCGAAATAATATCAATATAATTAATCACATCAAGAGTTATAATAGCATTTATTTTTAAGCAAACAGCGATATATTCTGTTAATTTTAGTAATTCATATGAAAAGAGGGTGTTTTAATCTTTTTTTTTACTACATTTTATATATTAAATAAATTTGATTATATATATGTATTACTTTCTACCTAAATAATAATACAATTTATGTAATGTATTTTTATTGAGACTATGAACACACACTTACAGAAAATAAAGATAAATTAAACAATTTAAGCTTAGAATATTTCTATTCTATTATTTTTCCTCTGACTATGTTTTAAAGTTCATTTATACACATAAAATATATTTTTGAATGAGCCCTAACAATTTTCAATTCAATATCAATGTCTAGTTCTCTTATATGTGTTTTTAATTTGCTTACCATGGCAACCTAATGTTGTGCGTTGATAATTATGTGGCAATGATTTTATGTCTGCCATTTTGCTTTTCTTATATTGTAACAATAATATTTAGTTATCATGTGTGTAGACACTGTTATTGAACATTAAAAAACGACAAATCTAATGTAACCTTCTCAATACATTCAAAGTACAACACAAATCACAAGCAGAATTTAAAACTATGTTTATTTTTTGAAGAAATACTTTTATTTATTTCGAAGATTCCACAATAAATTCATTTGCTCTATCTATAATTTTGTTTAAATTAATACTTCATCGGTGGGAAAAAATTTAATTTACTTTATTTTAAGTTTTCATAGTTGAAAATCCACTAAATATGATTTAGAGTATATCATATTGAGGGATGACAGAAGTGAATTTTATATAATTACTTCTGGAAGGACCTAACAATGACTGGACGTGAGCTTATAACTAACTCCCTATACAAATTTACATGTACTATTATGTGAAGATAAGAAAAAGCCAATAATTTAGAAAGCCAATGATTTAACTTGCAAAAACAATTTTACTCGTACATCTATAAGCGGATAGAATATAGACTGAATTCCACGAGGACGTAGAAATTTATAAAATCATTGCCAAACATGTGAACCCTTAGCAAAAGAGAATTAGTTACATAAAATGAAAGATACTTAATAGTTAAATCATATGAAAGATGCAAAATGTTAGTTATAAAACAAGGAATAAATGTTTTTTAAATTAAAATTATAAATGAAAAATGAAAAATTATTTTATTATTTAATTATTTTAAAATTAAGGATTAAATATTGTATTCTAAAGTTAATGAAATTTTTGTTTTTATAAATTAACAATGCATTCTTTTCTTTTTTTATCTCTCTTTTTGGGTTATATTTGTGAATAAATATAAATATTCGTTATAAGCAAATGTACGGGTTTTCTTTATCACCAGTTTATATATATATAAACAGAACTAAGTTTAATACACTGTCTTCTAACATAATTTGGAATTTATGATCTATAAATTTTTAGATATTACATTAATATATATATATATATTTTTATATATATTATATATATATATATATTCTATATATTTATATCGTTTTTGTTTTACTTTCAGCGCATAATATTTATGGATTTCTCTACTCTCATTTTTCATCATTCTTGAAAATGAAAGATCATTTATTTCAATTTCATTTTCAGGAAAGTTTAACACATGCAATTCTTGTTTATACACACTTTTATTTTAGTTTTTTCATTTATTTATTTAACTTAAACATTCTTTAGTTTTAAGATTTTTGTTTTAGATGAAAGTACGTAGTACAGTTTCTTAAGCATCTAATAGTAAATATATATAAACATGTTCCGTTTATTTGTCACTGTGATCATTAACTCTAATATTAATAGACATTTGCAGTTTATTACGATAATGTGTGCAGTTAAAACGGAGTACAAATTTCTGAGTCCTGAGTTTAAATTTCATTTTGAGGGAGTTAGAGTGAGAGTTCTATTAACGATGCAATATAAAGTTGCACAGGGCTACAAATTTTATTTCGAAAGATCTGGCTTAGATTTAATAATAAAATAGTTTAGGACATCTAACTATGATTTCTAGACTATGACAATACTAACGGTGGTTAACAGTTATATTATGCTAGTAATACAAAAAATTTACATTTTGTTTTAATGTAAATGTTCTGTGTGTGTATATTATGAACTGGACCATAAGTCTAATAAATGAATACCAAATTTCTATGAGATTGATGATGTATTAACATAAATTAATTAATCTAATAAATTAGCTTTGTGAGTATGTACGTGTGTGTATGTATATATATATAAACATAATACTTTTTTAAAGATGTATTTTTAATGTATTCGTTTTTGTAAAATTTATATAAATAATTTATGTTTAAATAAATTTATTTACTTTTAAATATTTTACTCATGGTAATATTTATCATAGTACGAAGGTTCATTCGGAAAAAACGTTTTCCCTATCGACTGTGGTCAGAGTTGTGTATGAAAGTCAAAACATAGAAGGAGACATTAAAGATAAGACATAACCTTATTTTTCCACATGAGTACCAAGTACATTAAGATATTTGTCATACCGCTTAATAAGCTTCATAAAGGCCTCCAGGAAAAACTCAGGGTATTGCATACGAAAGAAGCATTTAATGGCTATGTGCGAACGACGAAGCAGCAAGGGAACGCGCAAGACATTGAAACATCATTAGGTAGAGATCGACCGCAATCAAACAGATGAATTTGGAAAAGGTAGCCTGGTCTTCTCAGATCTGGCGTTCTGCTGTTCGATGACAATGCAAGACCACACTCGGTGACGGCAATGCAAAACCATATTTCAACTCTTGGTTGGGAGCACCTACACCATCCGCCATACAGTCCTGATCTCACACCAAGTGACTTCCATTTGTTTCCAGCTTTGAAGCAGAATCTCACCAGAAAGCGCTTTGAAACAACGCTGAAGTCAAACAAGCCATTAAACGCTTCTTCCGTATGAAAAGCCCTGTGTTTTTCATTATGGGCTTTTTGAAACCTATCCAGCAGTATAACAAATGCTTCAATGTACTTGGTATGTGGAAAAATAAAGTTATGACTTTGTAACGGATCTATCCGTGTCCTTTCCTTAATCCTCATGGTGAAATCTTTGGTCTATCAATTTGAGTTTATTCACAACCAACCCTCTGAAGAAGAAACCCTAATAATTCAGATTAGATCGGTTATATATTGTAAAAGCTTGACTGTGTGGAGACTTGGATTGTAGTGCAGTAAAAACTTGACTGGAGGGTTGGCACATAGCGCACTATAGATTAGGAAGAGGAAGTGGTGGAATAGCTGTGGAACTGGTTTTTGGCCTTTGAGCGGAAAAGACAGAGGAAAAAAAACGTGGTCTCGTGCATGCAGATGGTGAACAAGATGCCGACAGTTTTCCTATGTCATTTATAATTGTAAATAGAGTTGTAAATATAGTAGTGTGGTTTGAGGAAAATAATAATAAACGTTTAATCTGGTAAATGGAATTAAATATTTAATTCAACAAAGGAAACTTGATAATATCAAGAGGTTTTCAACTAGAAGAGAGAGAAAGTAGGAAATAAGACAGATTGCTACTGATCAGGTATTTTACCATTTTATTGCGTATTTCACAGATTTGATAGGTGAAAGTATTAAAGTGACGATTGGTCACTAAAATTCAATTATTGGTCAGATAATTGAGATAGTATATTTGATCCTGAAATAAAAGGGTCAATATATATATAATATATTTAAAGTCTTCTCATGACTCGCGCATCTCGTTATTAATCCACATATTACTTAGATTGAGAACATCTCTTCTCGTTTAAATTATTTGAACTGAGTTGATAAATTGCGTGTTCAATAAATAGAATGATTGTTGATATGGCTAGTCATCCTTCCCTTCATCCCACAGCTCTAGGAGGAACTGAGAGAACATCTCAGTCCTTATATCTTATCTTTAATGTCTCATTCTATGTTTTGACTTTCCAACATAACTCTGACCACAGTCTATAGGGGAAACTTGTTTTCCGACTCATCGTCGTATTTATTTTTTTTTTCTTTCTTCTTTTCTTCCCCACGCGTTTTTTCTTTGACATGAACGAAATGGTGCCGTGTTACTTATTATGTATTCAAAATCTATAATTCACTTATTCATTAAGGCATCACAATCATTTCAATATTCCTTTTCATTAAATTCTGTTGAGTACACACATTTAAGTAACACTTAAATTAATTACACATTAAATTGGTTTAATTCATTCATTTATTTTGAAGATTTCCTCTCTTTTTCTTTCTTTTCATTTAATTTTTTAATTGTTTTTTTTTTTTCTTATTATACTGCTAATTCGAAAAAGGCTCTGTTGGTATTATTAAACTAGCTTAATCCCTTTAATTCAGTCGTAAATCCAAAGTTCTTTTTCTAGTTTTTTGGCTCCATTTTTAGATTCTGTTTTAATATACTTTCTCATATATAATTCGCTGCTTTTGGTTGCATTTTTTATTTTATTTTTTCGAAATATTCTTAACCATATTTCATTTTCCATAGAAGCAAAAAGAGGAAAAAGATTAAATATTTGCTTTTATTTTTTTGAAACTTAAGATCTTCGAAGAAATATTATCTGAGCAATATATATAAGCTCTTATTATGCTCTTATTGAGTTGCAGAAGTAGTAAATTAATTTTCGAGAAAAGCACTAATACTATTAGCTTGAATGATAAAAGCAATATTTTCCCTATTTCAACGACAAAGTTATAAATCAGTATTAAAATCTAATTTTTCATGCTACATTTTAATATCAAATTCGTACTCACAAACAATAAGTGATCTCCTCTAATATTGCAGGATTTTCATAAAGGCAACTGTGCAAAGAAACGTGAGGAAAATTGAGTTACTGATGAAAAGTGTAATATTTTATATCTTTTTTTTTTCTTTTTTGAAATAGAAAAGGCAACGAAGTACATTACTTTCCAACTTTTTTCCCTTTAAAAAGCTAAAGGTCATTTTTAAAAATTTGGGAATAGAAAAGAGAAGCCTTAAGAGAACGTTGAAAAATTATTGACTTATGTTGAAAATCAAATGTATTTTATGAAATAATAAATAATAAAAAACATTGTATATTCTCGATGCATAAAATAAAACATGATCAGAATATACACCATGTATTAATTACTTGTGCCTTAAAATTTCGCTTAACACTAGAACGGGGTTTTTTTTGTGTCGATTGGACACCAGAGCTTGTTTGTTCTCCTTTCCGCATTTTTGCACGGAATTTAAAAAATTTTCTTGACTTTCAATCATTTTTCGTGGTAATTACACAGAAAAAGTTTTGTGGTTTTAAGTTAATTAGGAGAGATTTTCCAATACCTAGAAAGTCCGTTGATGTCGTTTCGACATAAAGGCAGTTTGTCGTTATTAAATAACTGTAGTTCGGCAAGAGATAGCTCACTAAGTAGATATCATTAGTAAAGCAAACTTCCGGAAAAATTATCGCACATTTATTTGACCTTGAATAGAGTGTTATTGTATTCACAGCGGTAATGAGTCAGTTATACTAAAATCGTTGTGCCTAAGTGTTCCGTTACATAACATTTGCATATCCGCTCATAAAAAAAATTTCATTTCATTTTCATATCTTGTGCAGAACGTACACCCTGAAACGGTGACTCGTAGAAAAGGTCTAAGTCCTGATGAAATTGCTAATTTGCTGCGAGAGCTTTCTGAGAAAGAATCGGAGGGTGTTGAGCTGTCTTGCTCTAATTACGATTCCGATGAAAGTGGAAAAAAAGAACTTGATGAAAGTGCAGATATAATTGATAATATTCCAGTAAATCCTGATATATATGTCGTAAGGGATGGCACAAAATGGATACCGCATAAAACTAATGTTCCTGAGAGATTTGCGACTTGAAATGTTTTGCGACAAAGCAGTGATCCAACAAACTTCACAGAACATAATGTCAACTCCAGTTTTTATGATATAAAGGGTCATAATATGTGACGGATCTATTCGAGTCATTTTTCCACTAATCCTCTTGGGAAACTTTGGAGCTAGCATTTATATTAATTCACAGCCTTTCAAGAAGAAACCGTGATATTTAAATTAGTTTGACTTTTTATAGTCTAGGTTTTGTAGATGTAAGAAAGAAGGAGCCGGGGAGCTGTTACGTAAGTGTGAATATTCGAATATTTCATTCACAAACATAGCGCGAGTTAAGGGAGTAATTGCTAAGAGATTAAATTATTAGATTGAAGATTTAAGATTCATGATATTAGAATTAGTTATCGGTTCGGTAGCGCTTGTTCTCCTTATCTAGTTCACGTAGTCGGGTTTACTTAGAGTTGGGTACTGTGATTAGATAACGCTTTATATATCACACATAGGTTTTCTTTTGTAGTTTCCCTTGTGATTGTTTAAGTGTATGTTAAGATAAATAAAACTAATTGTTATGATGGAGGTTGTTGGTGATGCTATGTTTCCCCCCACACCTTTAGCCATGCAGGGCGGAGAGAGAGGGGTGCCGATTAGACCAACACCCCCACAAATGTATGATAATTTCATGAAATAATATTGAAAAACCTTGAAACTAAACCCTACTGAACAGTAGTCCTACAATTATTTAGTTATTACAATTATTTTATATATTTTATATTGCAGTGTGTGTCAAAACGACACCGGTGGAAGTTTTAGGGTAATCAAAATACCAGAAGTATTAAACAATCAGCAAATGTTGTTCACAGGTGAATATATGTATTTATATATAGAGAGTGAGAGATTCATAAAAAGAAGTATACACTTTCCAGATGCTATAAATCAGTTATAGTCAAACACACACAGGCACCACCTCAACGAACCTTAAAGTAGATGTATTTTTAAAATTTGTACCTGGCCCCTGACTGAAGTGGCGTAAACAATAGTGGGCGTGTCATGTGACTAATCTGTCAAAATGGTGGTGACTACAATGGCTTTTAGTCTTTTTGAATTTAGCAAAATGGAATTGACAATTGATGTGCAAACGGGATTTTTGATCACGATTTGGAAAAAACCTCCAATTAGAAAATCTATCTAACAATGGTGTGAAAAATTTAAAAATAGAGCAATACTGTTTGAGCAAAAATAAAAGTCCTGGGTGAAGCTGAAGCAGATTATCACAGCCACTATCGATGGGCATTATAACTTAACACGCGTTTGAGCGGAAATGGATTAAAGGCTCGACGTTTGTGGTGTGACTAAGAGTTCACACACATAACATATGTGATTGTCTCTAACAAAATTTAAAATAGTTCCAAACAGCTTTAATACAGGTTATATATAATATCTTGTATTATTAACACGCTTTTATAAGTTTCACTTGTATGTAACGGAATCTTGGAACTCGATTTTTACCCACTTTAAAAGGTCAGATTAATTCGAAATTTTGCACACTTGTCAAGGTCCGATGAAAATACAATAATTTCATAATTTTGTTCCATTGTCTTTATCAGGATCGTCAGGAATAACGATAATCAGATTTGGCACCGAAAACTTCCATTCGAAATGCAAACCATTTCAGATTTGGCGACTTATTGCATACAATTTTCAGATTTGGCCACTAATTCCATATACTTTTCTAGATTTGGTGACTAATTCCAGATTTAAGGACTAAAAGATTAAGGTTGTAACCTAAAATGGAATACACTTATGGTATTTGAAATAAAAGAAAGAAAAAAAAGTACGTGTTCTTTGAGTGAGAAAGGGAAGGGTGGGTGCGTCGCAATTTCTTACCGTAATATAAACATTTTTCTGAAAATAGAAATTAAAAAAAAGACTCGTGCATGTGAAAAAATATATTATGTTCTATTTGTTATATATTTTTTGTTTTTATAAAACAATACATTATACATTTAGAATATGATGCACTACGATGTTTTTATTAACTCGCTTTTCTTGTATGTCTGTCCAGGTGGAATTTTGTAATTGATTTTTAACTTTCCCGATGAGCTAGAGACTTGAAATTTGAACCATAGCTCAAAAGTGGATGGCATTGCATGAAAATGTGAAAAAAGGACGAAGAAAAAAATGAAACGCAGGAATTTTATACTTTTTAGTTTATTTTAAAAAAAATGGTACATTACTATTTTTTTTAATAATTCGAACTTTTTCTTCTTAACACACTTTTATTAGTTCGACCTGTATGTATAGAGACGGGATCTTTGAAATATAACGATACGGGACTCCTCCGAGCCCGTATCGTTAACGAAAACAGGCCCCATAAACGAAGAGAATAAAGGGCGAGACCCGTTAATTAATATCCATTGAAGAGCAAGACTTATTCCAGCAGCCACATGATTCCGGCTCCAAATATCAAACTCAAGGATAAATTCAACAATGAATAAATAATAGTTTAAAAATATAAAAAACACGCTTTTATTGTAGATCGAATTAAAAAATGAAAAATAAATTATAGTTTTAAAAAAAAAAACTAAAAAACACGCTTTTATACAGAATCCAACTAAAAAGGAAAAAAATTCTTAATATAAGAATAAAATGATGAAAGAGAAAATTAATGTCATTGGGTTAAAAACGTGTGGTGTTCTATAAATATATCAATTGTTATAGTTTCTAACTTCTATTCCGAAATGCTGAGTTAGTGTAAAAATGTAGTACAAAGCACCCTACGCTTTTAACACAATGACATTAATTTTCTCCTTAATCATTTTTTTCTTATATAAAGAATTATTTTTTTACTTTTT
Organism: Trichonephila clavata; assembly: GCA_019973975.1. NCBI lineage: Eukaryota > Metazoa > Arthropoda > Arachnida > Araneae > Nephilidae > Trichonephila > Trichonephila clavata. The sequence goes on from BMAO01032974.1 coordinate 14,612, forward strand.
AGTTGGATTCTGTATAAAAGCATGCTTTTTAGTTTTTTTAAATTATAATTTATTGTTCATTTATAAAGCATTGAAACTGTATAGTTCTTTATGAATCAATCTGTATAATATCTCAACTTTTTTTTAAATTCCTCATGTAATACGTCTTTAGTTATAGGACGCGATCTTTTGATTTTTCTCTTCTAATTTTTTCATTTATCTATTAATATATATAAGAGCTCACAATTGAGGTTGCTCTTAAGAAAAAACATCACATTTTCTGCCATATAAACTTTTCTACAAGAAAAAGAAAATTCCCCTCTTTGGAAAAAGAACAGATTGTAAAGACCAAAAGAGATCATCGCTTTAAAAAAATCAAGTCTTTTCAGCTCTGTATTTACATGAGAGTTTATTTTTTTAGACATAAGTGTCAATTAATAAGAATAAATATTTTTTCCCTAATCGAAAATCATTTCCTTTTAAGTGAGATTGCCTTTGGTGAAATAAGGTTTGATGAAGGTACGTTAAATTGCCTCTTATAATATTTTTTTCTTCTAATAGAAGTAATCAATTAAATACTTTTTTCTCCTGAAAATACTACCATAGAACAAAGAGATTACAGCCTAGGTGAACTAATTTTTTCCCTCTATTATACTCGAATACAGAGATCTTTTGTGTGGGTTTCTTTGGTCAAACTTCGTTATTATTAATGAATGGAACTTAAATAAATTTCTTTTTTACTTTGTCAGACTATTTCTAGTTATATACGTATACAAACGAAGAGCTTTCGTATTTTGCTTCATAAAAAAAAAATTATAAAAGTTTTCGGTACAATGAAACTATGTTAAGAGAGATTATTTTTATTTTATTTCACACACACATAGTTCGTTCATAAAAAAAAAATATCCCGTAATATTTTTCAATTAAAATTAATTTTTACTACTCTTTCAAATAGTTTTTGAAGAAAAATTGTTCTGTACTCTTACAGTTTAAATTTCCTCAATAATGATTTTACTTCAGTAAAATATTTATTTATTCTGTCACCCATCCGATATAGTGGTTAGTGACGCTGATTGCTGTGCCGTAGGGACTGGGTTTGAATCCCGGAGAAGTTCCTTTGTGTGTGGTATGGGGATACTTTAAATAGCCGTCGAGCTTCATGTCCTCTCGTGAGGTTGGTGGAAGGGGAAGAGATGTGGGAGGCCCCTGACCTTCCCCCAGGGTGTTCTCCCTCAAAATTAAGGTTGAACCGACCTAAATCGTACTGCCACATGAATGGTTCTCAAGGCTACGGACAACGATAGGCGTACATCTTGCCCCTTGCCATGATGAATTTCGTGAGCTTGAATCTGACGCAGTCGAGACCAGGTGGCATAAGAAACAACAGCATTTGTTTATTCTTATAATTCTTCTTATTGATACTAGTTAAAATATTTTTGAGTAAGTAATTCTAAAAGTAAGTAGTAATTTGTGACATATTTCGCAGGAAGAATTATTAAATTGCATGGGTATTTGGTTATTTAAATGTGGATCACCGGTGTTCTCAAAATAATACGATTCAATTACGACATGGAAATAGACTCTGCTGCATTTCTATTTCGTCATCAGCTCTTAACCCCTTAAGCAATAAATTTTTTGCCCAAAATTTTCCAAAAAAAAAGCATATATTTTTTGCATATAACTAAGTATAATACTTAAAAAATGCGAAAATGGAATAATTTTATTTTAATTTTCTATTTTAGAGTTTCAAACTATTTTTTACTTTGTAATTGTAAAACATAAACCCCCCTAAAAGTTTACTTTTTTTATAAGTACACTCTGCACGCTATTAAGAAAGTTTCATATATCTTAAAGGAATTTGTCTCATACTTACAAAAAAACTTCATGTTCGTACTTCTTTTTCAAACGGTTGAGGATTGTGTATGTGTGTATGCATATATATACATGCTCACACAATTTGAGACATGGTGTAATACTAAGTCTTACATTCCATTGGGGACAAAGATAATATCAGCTTTTTTTTTGGATTATATTTCAATTTTTTCTCAAGCAATACATTTCCTTGCCGATCCCTGTTCTTTAGCGAATATTTTCAAAAATCTAAATTCCTGCCTTCACTACAAAGAAAAACCCGGAAGAGGAGTATTTCAATATCATGGACAAACTATATCTCTTAAAAACACACACAAGCACTAATAAACCCATTATAAGAATTAAAAATATGTAAAAATCAAAGATAGGAAGAACATATCAGTGCCCGTACAGCTTACGGGCAAATTGGTTGTAACCAGCTTTCGGTAGCCCGGCGGTGTGCGTGCAAATCAGTTAAAGGGTTAAACTAGCCAGTGCTTTTGGTGTTTTCTAGAGCGATACTTACTGTCACCATTAATCGCATACTGTAGTGGTCGTGGTAACTGAGTTGCCATGGTCACAACCTTGGGGCCGCCATTGCCAAGTCGTGGTTTCAAGTCTTATAGCTACATAAGAACTGGCGTGGTTGTGAGGTCGGAGAGTGGAATGCCATCTCAGGTGTCATCCTTGTCACTTGATCTAGCTGTAAATTTCCGAGACCAATAGCCCTTACATTGTTTTAGAAGCTTATGTTTATTAACGTTGTTTGTCCCATTCTTCCCTAGGCCTGCACGAATACACTCTCGAAAAGTGAGTTGCATGGTCAAATGGTTGTTTTCTCCTTGGAACGCACTCCTTGTCTCCTCCTTCATGGTCTAAAACACTAACTGGTACCACTTTCTTTTCTTGGTCGTCCACGTCTACGCAGAGTCATCAGGTCTGGAGTCAAATCACTTATAGGCAGATTACATAGAAATGGCCTAAAATTCTAAGAGAATCTAATCTATGATTTCGAAACTAGCTGTAGCACAAGAAGTTCTAACAGGTTGGTTCAATACAAGTATGGATCATCCCGACTAGATATACATGCTGCTGTTAGCTTCAAATGAGTCCTTTTAACTGGCTAAAACACAACACAAATAGATTACCAACTTTAAATTTAAATCTCACCGTGAGTTTTCTATCTGGAGCTATATTCGATCAAGCTACTATTTCTCGATCAAGTTTTTTTTCTCTATTAAAGCTTTAAAAACACATATGAATAGGCATTATTTCCGAAAAGATAATGTGGTTATTCGCATTACTATGGAGATCATGAGTAATATCAAATTGTTTCGATTTTCAAAAGTATTTTTCTTGCTTTCACTGCACAACAGTTTAACACAAATTTGTTATTGGCTGTATTATTATAGAACAATTATCAAAGGAATGGGTTTTTCGTCAGGACAAGCCATGTATTTGAATTTTCTCAATATTTTTAATTGACTTTAAAGGTTTATTAAAGTTTCTTTAAATGTTTCATATTAAGTAAAACGATGCTCCTCTGCTGCCTGCACGAGATAACAGGACGAAAGATATCTTTTGAACATCTAAAATTCCCAATGATTATCATTAAATCATTAGCTTTGCTTTTGAATGTCAGACGTGTTTTTCAAAACTGGAACTTTTTCAAAAACCTCTATTTAATCTGCTTAATCAATCATGACGTCACTTTTCCCTACAATCAAGGCAATGTTCCATATACAGAGTCTGGCGTGGGAACTTCGTATTTTGAAAATGCAATAAAATACACTGCATGTTTCGTTTGACTTTATCGTCCTTTTCCGCCAACCACACAATCTTGAAACTTTGTATTTACGCAGTTTTAAACACAATGTCTGTTAAACGTCGCCCTCCATTGTCAATACAGTGATGCTGTCGACTTCGAAAACTTTGAATCACCTTTTCAAGCATATCAACCGGGATATTGTTTATTTCGGTTCGAATATTTTTCCGTGGGTCTTCCAGGGTTTTGGAGTGCTCATTGTAAACAAGGGACTTGAGATAACCTTACAGGAAGGAATGAATCAGAAAAGCGGACAGGCAATTTACGTCCCCTTGTAGGGAGATCAGTCATTCGGGGAAGGATGTTCTCAAAACACTTATGGAAACCCTTGAGGTGTAGGCTATGGTCCCATCTTGTAACCACATGTTGTCAAGATCCCTTTTCTTGGAGAGAGGGTAAGGAGAATTGTTGGATCATTGTCACATACCGATATAAATTGACACACGCGCTCGTTCCACATTTTCAAGTGTTCTAACGGTCTTCGGATGTCCTTCTATTTCCTTGGAGACATTCTCTGTTGCTCGAAAGATATTCATCCACATCAAAACACATTTCCGATCAGGAACACAACCTCATAGAGGAATATCGACGTGACGACGAAAAGTACGTTGCTCTGCAGTGACCAAACGACAGTTAGATCTACGCCTCTACAGCAAAAACGCACTGCTGCATCGACCACAACATGTTTGAGACTGAGACGGGCGGGAATACAAGCATCCCACTCCACCCTTTCTACCGAACCCCCTTACCCCTCTCCTGCGAATATCACTGCAATATGTTCAAAACAGGAAGTTCCCATGCCCCAACCTATATTTCGGAGATGTTCTTTTTATTATTATTTTATTTACCCTTTTGGATCTGGAATTGTTCAAATACTGTAATGTTCAATTCCTATATGCAACTTTCTCAGCTCAAAATAACTACCATGCTATCATTACCATTATTTTTACTATGCTGAAAAAAACACTGTCGGAGTATTTTTATTATCAGTTTAAATCTTTACAAAAATACTGAAAAGCATGAAGATAACCTTGAGCCTTTTCATCTGTGCCCCCAGCTTTAAATTTAACTATATCACTCGGAAGGAAATTAACTACATGTACAATAAATTTTGTATTAGGGAATTTAAAAAAAATTCAATTATCTTTCTAATTGACTCAAATATAAACTAATACCAACACTATTAAGATCAAAATTAAAATTTAACGTCTTCAGTTTTAGCCACATAAACATTTTGTAAGCTAGATTCATTTTCAATGTTATGGCTGTTAGCAACATTTTAAAATTTAACCTTTCCTAACTCAAATAGGATTATTTTGTCAACAATTCTTATACTTTTTCCACAACCTGCTGTTTTTCTATTATTAACTATGCTGGAAAATATATCCCTCGTAAGCGCATCGACATATTCTGTATTTTTAGAATAGTATCTCTAAATTTTTTAATTTGTAATTATCATTTATATTTTTACCTAACTCCATAGGTAAAACACTTTCGTCCTATATATCCCTTAGCAAGATAGGTCACTGTAAAAAAAAACATTTAAATTATGTACTTGCACAGAAATTTATGGTCAAACATTACGAAAATCAATATATTCAAATAAAATTAATTCAGTTAAACAATCGTTATAATTATATACACTATTAGCAGCAATTACAAGAATAAGTTCAAATTCAGATGGTTGTCAGATTATTATTCCCAAAAATCATCATCATTAAGAATATAGAGGTAACTGGATGTTAAAATGAAATGACAATTAAAATGACTGAATTGAATCTTAAAAAAGAAAGTTTTTGAGTAATTTCAAATGAGGGTTAATAATGAAAGACAAAAACGATCACACGCGTAATACACAACTCTATACATTCTAAATGTCATCTATAAAAAATGTATTATTGTTAAGATTTTCTTAAGTAGCTTTAATGTTTTACTGTACCTGGATAAATTAGGTCCAATTCAATTTTTAAATTATTTTTTGTTATGATTCTCACATCAGTAAAAGTAAATTTATAATTGTAAAATGGTCTAAATCTCCCCTTTAAGAGACAAAATACATTTTTTTTTAAAAATGGTGGACAAGGATTGTTGCTAAAATTCAAATTTTCAATTTATTATCAAAGAAATTTGAAAGTTATCAGAATTCTCAAGAAAAATAATTCATTCAAATTCATCAATGTTACAAATGAAAGAAGAATTTAATGTTCTATATTCCAAAAAAAAAGTTTCTATTTAATTCGCTTATCACAGCCAAAAGGTAAATAATTTGAGATTATAAAGATATTGTTTGGGAAATCTAAAAACTCATTTGCTAAAAGCTGTGAAGTTAAATTGGATTCTACACATTTTCTTCAAAACTGCATGAAAAGTGAAAAACAAAATGTGGAGAAAAATGCTTTACTTTACAAAGCAAAAGCACTGAAAATGAGCCGCAAGTTCAAAATATTTGCTGGAGAAAGGACCGTTTACTGCATAATGAGATTAGAAGAACAGCAATAGGCTTTCAAAACACCATTTTAAAATGTTTCTAGCATATTTCTTATATTTTGATGCAAGATGAAATCTTCAGATTTCTAAAGAAAAGATTTACTTTTTATTATGAAAACGAGCATGCAGTTTACGACAAAAAAAAACCAAGTTTTATTTATTACACTATGGTTTCTTTTTCTGTACGTCATGTTAATTTACAGCCTTTTTAAAACTATATTTTTAAAAAATGTATTTTTATGCAGAATGTGAAATTAATTCTTATATCCCGTCAGTTTAAGTTTAGCAATTCTGTTAACATAACAAATTTGATAAATTTTTTTAATAAATTGTAACTTCTGCAGAATCACCGTAACTTACAAATTACACTTGAGATCTGATTGTGGAAAAATAAACATTTTAGGATTGATGTTGTTTACTGGGGAAAAAAGCATTTTTCACAGAAAAAATCGTAATTTTTCCTTTTACCAGCCGTTTTCTTATATAAAGTTAATTTTTTATGAAAAATCCTTCTTTTGTTTTACCTGAGCTGTCATTTCATGAATTCATAAGAATGATGAATGGCTTTGTGTTTATGATGAAAATAAAGCCCTCAGTAAAACGATTAAAAAAGAAAATCTTTGTAAAAATGTTCTTATTCTCTTTCAAGGTTTTACTAAATATTTAAGACGTCAGTAATGCATTCAATATTCTTCGAAGTAGCATTGTTTGTTTAGTTTTAGAAGCATTCTTTTTTTCATTTTAATGAAGAATGTTTAAGTGTTCGCAAAAAACAGAATATTCACAATGTTATAAATAAAAATGTGATACATATTATTTTATATTTTAGAAGAGTGGAAAACATAAAGAATAACATTTTATGTTTTAATTGAACCGAATGTGTAATTCATTCATTATGTTATAGAAGCAACTTAAGTCTACTTATAAAATTAACTAATTACTAATATACCATATGCATTTAAACAATGCTTTGTAATTATTGATCTTAATATGTATTTACTGAAAAACGAAAAAGAAAAAAGAAATTTGGCTCTTTCTTTTTTTAAAACAAATCCCGCTAAAAATTTATTAAGGCGAGAAAAAGATTCAGTTTTCCTCTTGGGTTTCCGCATAATGAGCTTTCGTATCACTATCTTTTTCAATTTCGGTAAAAAAAATTAGCATAATCCGCCATCGAAATGATAAAGAGAATGGCAAATATCAAATTAAATTCTTTTCTTGCTCTTTTCAACATCAGGATAAGATTATGAGAAAAATGCAACGGTTGAATTAAAATGTTTGCTTAGGGGCTGTTTGAAATGTTTCCAGTATGAGAAAGTGCCTTCAAAATAGTAATAGCAAATATTTTTATTTGAACTTTAAAATTAACCCTCAACTAGAGTGGAAAAAGAAAGTGAAAAATTGTGGTTAATGAGCGGTTTTCAAAAACGAACAATACTCAACTCTTTCTGTTTGCTTTAACATAAAATAGAAAAGTTTTCTTTATTTTTTTCCAGAAGAAGATTAAATTCTTAAAGCACAAACCACTGATTTTATATGAAATAGTTATTTTTTTCTGTCTTTTAATATAGTACCTATCAAAGATTTATTTTTTAAATGAAAAGTAATCAAGACAGGGATATTTTTTCTGTTTTATGAACTAGTGTTGTAATTAAGGCCGATTTATGCGTGGTAACATCTGTTTAAAGTTTATTCTTACATTAAATCTTTATCAAAATATTAGTTTTTCTCCTGAAACTGTAATGAACTTACATTGCGTTTTCATCAAACATTGCTACAGAACAAGAATAGCAATTAAAATGAAAATGACTCATCCTCACTAAAGCCTACTAAGGTGAATTTAAATTTGTTTTATTTTTAAACTTGGTTAGTATTATGTAACCAATTTTATATTTTTTACATTTCAAAAAAAAGCAGCCGCTCTTTCCCTTGTTCTCTTAAAAATATGTGCACATTTGTAATAATTATGTTTCTCTCGTTTGTCGTTAGTTTTCATTTCCTTCTTTTAAGAAGATATTTATTAACAGTTTCGTTATATCATGTTACATAATTTTGTTAGTGCTTAAATATTTATGTAGAACAATAGTTGATTTACAATTAAAACATTGTACATAAAAGCTGATAATATTTTAAAACTGTGAGATTTCAGTAACACTACAACCATAATAATTTTTTGTGCAACAATTATTTGCCTACCTATAAAACATATTAAGACAAACATTAAAATGAATGTAACAAATATGAAATTTGAAACTCAAATAAAACTCTTTTAAATGTAAACAAAAATGTCATAAAGAATTTATCGTTACAGTTATTAAGATTTTCTAACTATTTTGATTTATTTTAATGTTGATTACTTCTGTATGTATCAAATATCAGCTAAATAATGTACATGAGCCCTCCAGAAATAATGTAGTTCCCTAGAGCTATCAGGAAAGTCCATCATCTAATTCTTTCTTGAGACTAAAGCACATCGTATCATCGACTCCAAATCAAATTATCTTTTAGCTCTTGAGTAATTCTGTCACAATCCAAAGTCTACAGCACGTTCTCATTTCTTTTTCATGGGACCAAATAAACAGTATTATTATGGTTTTTACAAAATAATGGATAAAAGAACAAAAAACATTATTTAACTTCGATGCATTTCTAAAAGTTTAGAGCCACTGTTCGTTTTCATCTGAATATTTCTTTATGATCAAATATATTAAAATCCTATTGTCAGTATTTTAAAGTTTTATTTTGTCGTTAGGATGTACTTAATTTGTTGAATGAAACACCAGTTCAGTACAATACATATTGGAAAAATGATATTCCATCTCTAACGCACACAAAAACACACACACGTATTTGTATAAGAATATCTATGACAAATGTTACCTAATTAATTTTCCTTTTTAATTACTTAATGTTTATTGTAAGAGAATTGGCTTCAATGCATTTGTGTGAAATAAATAGTATATTTTTAAGAAAACTTTTCTCATAGCATAGCATTTTAAAATTAATAATGCTTTAGAGAAAAACGAAGTTTAAATAACTTTGTTAAAACTAAATTACTAGCTCTGTTTTGTATGTAACTAAACGATGTTGTTAGAATATTAAAAATAATAATAATAATTCTTACACTTTACCTTTTAGTTTGTGAATGAAGAATTTCCATTTCGTTTGTTGTGAAACAAAACATTTTGAGACAGATGTAAATATATGAGGCATATAAGTACTTGGGAGACCCACAAAAAAAGAAAGTGCTGAAAGAAGATTAATTGAATTATATTTCATCTTGTTTCTCACAGAAGACATTTCTTAGGTATATATTAAAACTCTGAAAATTGACGTCAAGCGCAAATTTTATACTGAAAAAAAATGCTTTGAATGTGCAACATTTTAAAAACAAAATACTAACCTTTTAAATTTTCATTTTAAGCGGCTTAAAACATGTATGTATGATTTTGACGCAAATTCTTTTCTTTGAATAAATGGAAAATAATTAAACTTTTTCTTACAGAAAAAAATGTTAAAAGTAATGCTATCACACACTATGGTACCTTTTTCGCGTGGAAGGTTAGCAAGATATGTTTATTGGAACATTTTTACAATTTTCAGCTATGCTATATGGAAATCAAAATGTTCTCTATTATAAATAAAAATATACTAAATTAACGAAGTTTTTTTCAAGTTACGTGGTAACGGTAATTGTTAATATTTTAACATAATATGCTTGAAAACCTTCAGACCTTAATATCTCAACAATAGTTTTTGTATTTTAAATCAAAGACGATTTTCATGTGTTTCAAATTTGTTTACTGATATTTTATCTTAAGAAAAAATTCCATTCGCTTGTGTGTGTGTTAAGAAAGAAAAAAAATTCCTTTTGATTTATACATGGTAGTATGAACTGCTTTTTCTTGCAATAAAGCTGAAATAACTGAAGAAATTATTTATGAAATTGTTATCTGATAACCAAATTGTCAATTCTTATTTTTGGGCTTAACTTCAAATAATAAAAATAATTAAGCCTAATTTATTTTTCCAGGAGCCGAGAGCGTTGAGAGTCCGGATGGTTGCTGTAATAAAATCAGGGAAGAAAAAAACACATGTAAATTTCAAACAAGTCAACTGAGTGGAACATGTAAGTTTATTGAAAAAAAGGCGAAATCACGTCTCGAGTTTACATAATTTTGCACGTTAGTCAAAGTCCGTTGCCACACAGCTGCAACGAATCAGTAGCTATGTACATTAAGTTGGTGTTGTGTTACTTATGTGCCCTGATCGACAATAACATAAGATCAAGGCCCACGAAATTCATCGCGGAGAGAGGCTAGATTTTTACGCCTGTGGTTAGCTGTAACATTGAGCACCGTACTGGTGAAATATGCTTTTTGCTCGATTCCACCCTAATTTTGAGTGAGAACACTCGGGGGGGGAGGGTCAGGGGACTTCCACCACGAGAGGACTTCCGGCTTGATGGCTATTTAGAGTACCCCCATGCCGCAAAAAGGCACTATACATTTACAAACATCCATGCCTTCTCCGGGATTCGAACCTAGGTCCTACGGCACAGCAATCAGAGTCACTAACTACTATACCGGATGAGTGGCGTGCATTAAAAGTATTATTTGCAAGTTATCAGCAAGGCGATGATACACGATACCAATATTAACGGGAATTGCAATATGAAACAAAGTAAAAAAAATCAATTTTTTGTAAGATAATATATAATTTTTAACATAAAGACAGGAATAATGACTGTTGTGAAGTAGTTTTTTTAAATACAGAATTGTGCTGGTTAAATACAGAATTCAGCTCTAGCATTAATACTACATTTTGTGTGTGTGTTGATAAGAAAATAAATATCTAAAAAAAAAATAATAAAATTCTGTTAACACTTAATTTGACTCAGTTTACAGTATTTAATAAAGTATTACTTCTCTGTACTTCACAATATAAATGCCAAAATAATAACCAATTCAGGGAAACATGCTATTAAAATAGCTATTAGAAATGTTTTTGATATTAATTAAAATTTTCCAATACTTTTATATTCCAGAAGTAAAATCCCTCATAATTAAACTTGAATTAAGTACCATTTTTAAAGAAGACAGATATTCTAATAAATGAATCATTAAATTGAGTTTGGAAGAATAGTTAAGGGAAAGTACTTTTTAAAGAACCTTTCGAATAACTTAAGTATTGAAGAATTATTAAAACTTTCTAATACGCTTAAATTTGAAGCAGAAGTATTGTATATGAAATTAAAGAATTTTATTGAAAAACTTTTCACTTCAAAACCTTATTCACATTCTGTAATCCAATTCAAACTATTAAAAAGAGTTTTCTTAGTAAATAAAAAATAATGGAGGCAACTGAAAATGATTGAAAATGATTAGCTTATTTCTCCTCTCATATTAATTGTAAATATAAAGTATTATTAAATAATGTGAAGTGTGTGTTGTTAAACATTTCTGTGCTTATTTTATTTACTTTTGTAATCAGTTTCATATTTTAATTAAATTCTGTTGAAAGACGATTTATTTTGTCAAACGTAGGAAAGATATTAAAGTATAAGAGAGAAAAATAAATAACAATAAATACAATTAAAAAAACAAAAAAAGATTTGAATTATTTTTTTTTATATTTCAGTTTCTTTCATACTTTATTCCTAAATATTTAATTTAAAATTTGTAATATTGAAGGAATTAAAAAAAGAAGCCAGAGTAGAATATGCTTCATTATTAAAAATGGTGCCGATTTGATCAATGTTCAAATCATAAAATTATTTTCTTTAATGCTTTTATTTCGTTCACCTTTAGTTTTCTGAATTAAATTATAATTTTTCTCTCATAAGAAAATGTGATGCTTTAGTTATAATTGTGTTATGCTTTAACATTAGAACACCAAGAAAATAAGCAAATGTTTGAAACTTGTATTTTTAATTTAGTTAGTAATATTACGCAAATTTATCAAGATCATTAAGAAAAAGGGGATCAATTTTTTGGGATCAATTTTGATATTTCATATTTCAAAGAAATTTAAAATTTCACAAATGAGACAATGAATGATATATTTCGTTCCGATCGCTTACTGTTATTCAAAAAATAATATATACAGCGACCCTCAAAAAGGTTCTTTCAATTATAATTTTAAATAAAATTTAATATTTTCAACTAATAAAATTTAACATATCGGAACAGTAATATTTTCATAATATCTGCAACTTATTCTTATTGAATTAATTTATCAATTTTTAAAACGTAGTATAACTTTTTTTTAAAAATTAATAATTAAAAAACTACCAAAAAATTACGGGACAAAAAACGTCTTCGTACACTTAAATGAAATCTCAACATAGCTTGAAATATTGTATTTCTTTCTTAGTTTAGACTTAGTAGGATACCTTTTAACATCCACGACAACTTTTAAAGGTCTTGTTAAAGATTTCATCTGGGTTTTTTTTTATAATTTTTGCATCGATGCTCCTCCATTCTTCTGTGATTGTTTTTACTTCACATTTTGCTATTATATATCTCATGATTTTTTTTTTACTTTAAATTCAGATTATTACTAAATAGGCTCTAATGAGCTTAAATTAAGTGATTTAGTAGGTGTTTTCAGAATTTGGGGACAGTTATAGTGACACCAGCGGTGTACGCTGAGAGCAGTGTGCTTGGGGGTCATTACCTTATTAAGAAATGAAGTCGGTTGCAATAACCAAATTTTGGGTGAATAACATTAAATTTTTCTATAAAACGCACACACATTTAAGTTAGGCTTATTAATCTGGAATGCTATAAAAAATACCAAATTACTTTAACCTAAAGCCCATTTACAACCCCCACACAAGAACATCTACACTTCCATGGCTTCCATCCTGCTCCAATTAAATTCTGAGGGGTTCCTCATTTTTTTTCTATTTTGTATTTGCTGTCATCGCAACTAATTTTTTTTCAATGTTGAATTTTCTAAATCCCAAGAATCTGGTTGGAATGGTGAAGAATGGAGGTAGAGGTTTTCTTGCGTGGGGATTGTAAATCTGCTTCAGGATTAGGTATTTTGTATTTTTATGGTATTTAGAGTCATGAACTTTATTTAAATATATTTTAAGAATAATGTGAATTTATCCACCCAAAATTTTGATATTGGGTCATTTTTTTACAACATTATGACTCCAAGCATACTGATCTCAATGAACGCCGCTGGTGTTTCTATAACTGCTTACAAATTCTGAGAATACCACTCAAATCACCTTACTTAAGCCCAGTAGAACATATATAGAGATAACTTGAATTTGAAGTAAGAACACATGAGACAAATAAATGCAAAACGTGAAGTAAAAATAATAATCACAGAAGAATGGAGGAACATCGATGCAGAAATTATTAAAAAAAAACATGAAATCTATAACCAAAATGTTTTAAAGTTTGTGGATGCTAAAAGATATTCTACTAAGTACCATGTTAAGAAATAAATGTTTAATTTTTGTTTAACTATACGAAGACTAATTATTACTATGTTTTAACTAAGTTATACTATGTTTTAAAAATTTATTACCTAAATTCAATAAGAACAACTAGCAGATACCATAAAAAGTATTACAATGCCGATATATCAATTTTTATTAGTCAAAAACATAAAATTTTATCGAAAAATAGCAATTGTACGAACATTTTTAAGGGCCACTGTATATTGTGATATATCTTAGGGAAATTATCTTATTTGAGAGAATTTTAGGAAATTTCTTTCTGGAGATATCCACCCAATTACAGATTCTTATCTTCGTGAACCCTTTTCACATGAACATACTTTTATGACATAATTTCATATCTAGGCTCTTATTCCAATCTGGCACATACAGTTATTCGTAATAATAAGTATAATACTGCTGATTTCGTTTAAATTTATCCAAAGGCAATTTAGCAAAAAGTTGTGTAAAGAGGTTAGAAAAGAGAATTGTATGTAACTGACAAGCACTATGAATTTGTCTGTAAGTAATTATATTTCTTAATGAATTCGAAATGATAATGATGGAAACGTTAATTAGTGACTAAGAGTGTTAAACATATACTTAACGGCATTTTACAGATAACGGGGAACTTAAGGATAGCTGAAATGGTTTCTGCTCGCTTATTACAAAGGTCATCAATTGCAGCTGCATGTAATGGGCTATTGAACAGATGGTACCATAATACTGTACATTCGTTCAATTATTAACACTCTAAAAATAAGTAGTGGTTTTATTGAACAACCCTTTGTCATTTTGAGACTGTTCTATACAGAAATGGGCCATATGTATATACATATCACAGTAGTATAACAGCAAACTCTTAGTTTTAGGAACGAAGAATATTGTATAAAACAGTTTCACTTAAGACCAGGCAGCCTTCTGAGATTATAGACATAAAACTAAATCATTATTACTCAAAACATCATAAAATAAACTCTAACACGAAATACCACGAATTATTCTACATAACAAATCCAGAAAAGCAAATGGTAAATTTTTTAGAAACTGCGCAGCGACACGAAAAGATACATACAGGCTCCTTCAAAATCTCAACAAGATCGCATTGAAGAAAATTTTTAAAAATACTTAAAAAACATATAAATATAACTAAGAAAATATGAAAACCATGTAAAAATTAGAAATTATATATTTTATTCGAAAGAAATTTAAGAAAATTAACAGGATTCAATTTAGGGTATAAAAAATATTATATACGAGTGTCACTCTGAAATTTTTGAGATACTCCTAGGTTTTTAAAGTCATACTTACAAAATTTTAGGAGTGTTCAAGGTGGTCTTCTCCAGCATCAATGCACTTTTGTGGACTAATTTTCCACGTAATTAATGCCTAAAACCATTCATTTCATGAAATTGATGGAAAAAATGATTTTATAGACCATATATCAGTCTATTCTTCTAAATGAAAACGACGTGCAAGTAAATTCTTTTTTATATTAAAAAATAACCAAATATCACACATAGCTAGATTCAGAGAATAAGGTGGATGTTTTATGACTTTAATTTGTCTTAATTCAAGAAACTCAACTGGTAATCCGGTTATATGGGAAGATGCATTTCACGGCGAAGCATTAGTCCCCTAATATCCACTTCTCGGAGAATTTCTGAAAAACATTTAGAGGTATACCAGTTTGTTGTTACGGTGTTCTGTCCTTCCAACTTGATAGCTTTGACCAATCCCGTACTTCTGAAAAAAACGGTATACATTGCATTTTTCATTGCTCATTGTCTTTTCACCATTGTTGACGAGGGATCATCTTCAAAGACAGATGCTTTGCTTTCTTGACGTGTTGGAACGTCAAAAAGTGACACATACCTTTCATCGTCCGTTACAATTTTAGAAATGATGCGGTTATAACCATCATTTAGCAATTTAAGGTTTGTTTGTTTTTTAACTGATTCTGACACGCTCCTCTTTTTGGTGATTATGGCGAACCCAGCGGCAAACTACTTTTTTTTCATGTAATTCTTCATGAATAATTTTGTATGTGACTGTGGATCCAATGTTAAGTTCCTTCTGTATCATTTGAAAGGTACAGCGATTATCATCCATTATTAGTTTTCGTGCGGCAAACACATTATCCGGGATTACTGCCGACCGTGACCTTCCTGTCTGTGTCCTTCATCCTGAAGAGAGAATTGCGACCACTACAAAGACCACTTTCTAAGAAATAACGGATTTCACACTTAAACGGTAACATATATATATATAGGGGGATGTCATCATTAGTTTATGTTCATTTCACTAAATTGTGTGCTCAGCTTATTTTATAAGAATTTACGGTGAATGAACAATCACCATCTTAATAACTATAAAATGTTTATCGTTATGTAGTACATTTCAGATTCGTAATTTGAGTTTCCATTTTTGAGGCTGTTTACGCAATTTATGTATAATGCAAACAATTAATTGTATATCTAATTTTACCTATGTTTGATACTTATTTAACCGCAATTCTAATTAAATCACCCTTTTTTCTGTTGTCTAAAATTACCTCAACTCCAAGAACAAAACAAAAAGAGTTTTATTATTTCACAATTATAGGACGTTCTTCACAATTATAAGAAGTTCATTAAAAAGAATTTTTTATTTAAAAAATAGAAAAAGTAGATTTTACTGAAACCATTTCTTTCCTGACTCAAAACATAGTTGAATTTCAAATACTTTCGAAGCTAAGATGAATTATACAATTTTTATTTCCTGCTTTTGGTAATAAAGAGAAACAGAGATTGATTAATCTAATTACATTTCTTTCTCCAATAGTACATTATTCCTTTTGCAAGAGATTCAAATACTAACAACTTGCCACTTAACTGTAACTTTAAAAAAACTCGTGCTGTTGGTCACTTATAAAAGCTTAAAAGTATTCTCAAATGTATACATTCTAAAGTAAAGCCAGTGGTATAAAAGCAAATGTTTGCATTTTACGAAGAACAATTTCAAGAAATAAAACTTTAGAATAAGAAAATGGCTTTCAACAGGGGAATATCTTTAAACAGTATGTTTGAAAGACTTTTAGAGTGTTTTCTTACTTAAAAAAGTTTTATGTGTTCGGAAGAATTTCTTTCTTTCAAACTTTTTAGTATGGAAAAATCAGTCACTCAACTTCTGATATTTCCATGCAAATTAATGTAGAATTAATATTTTGTTATCGGTAGAAAAGAAATCTGTTTATTTATGCCTTAAGTAAAGTAACATATGCTAAAATGACTAAAACTTACGTTAAAGTTTTAACTGAATTTTAATTTTCAAAGTTTCCAGGATGATTCTTTTTCCATCATTAAGGTATCCGAACACGTTCGGAGTACTTTTTAACAAAATAACATACTGAAACATTATAAATGCTCTCTTATGACTCAATACCAATAAATATTACTATTTAACTATCAAAATTTAAAATAAATTACCTGAATTTTACAAAAATCCCAATTATAAGTGAAATTTTAGCAATATTTTTGAAAAAATTCAAAGCATTTAGAGAAAAAAGTAATAAACATATATTAGTAAAAGTATTACTAAAACAAATTCGATGCATTTATCTAGAAAATGTACTAAAATTTTAATTTTTATTAAAATTTGAAAATTTCAGAGCTGATTGAGTAAACATTATAAGAAATGTTACATTTTTTATGAGACCATTATTTAAATAACAAGCCATAATTCAAAAAGTTCTCATACAGTAAGAAATATTTTAGTACATTCTCTAACATAAATAGCAGGTTCAAAAAGTTTTATAGAAATACAATCGTAATATTTTGAGTTATCAGACTCGCCTGATAGATTTTGAGCAATTTAAATGCCTACTTCTGGTACTACTACTACAAAAACCCACTTACGGTTTTTCTAACTTTATAAAATTGATTGTAACTTGGCCTCTAGGTAGTGTAGAAACAAAATAAAGTATGTTTTGTAAAGTCAAAAGATAATTCTATTCAATAAAATAAAAACTAAAAATATCTGTCTTGACTGAATTTGGTCATTTTCAACGTGTTCGGATACCTTAAATACTGCTATTGGATAAGCCTACCGTTTCATTCGAAATAAACTAATACTATTATGAATCTATCGCATTTGATCTTTCTTATATCGCATTTGAAATTTTTTTTTCTATTTTTAATTTTTTCACATTTTGAAAAAATTTAGATTATCATATTTTTATTAATAAAGGAATAGTTTTAATTATTCTTTGTGAAGAAGAAATATCAACATTTGTTTATAAAAGTATGAAAACAATTTTAATACTAAAAAATTATTTATAACATACATGTGCAATATACAAGGTGAACTAAATATCTTGCCCTTATTCTAAGAATTTATTAGAAAATAATTGTTTAATACAACAATATAACATTTATTTAACTGCATAAATCAGTTTTAGTAAATTTTTTGTGCAATAGATGTCGAGAATAGTTCTTCAAAAGTGACTCAAAAGAACATTTTAAGAAAGGCATCATTTTCAAATAAAAAGGCATCGATTCAAAATAATTCATGTGTACTTTGGATTCATGAAAAGAATCTATCCATTAATATTCATCGTAAATTTTGACACTGTTATGCATGCGATCCTTCTGATGCAAAATCAATGATTGATTAATGGAAGCAATTATATGAAATGATTAAGGAAAGGGGCAGCGTAACAGAAAACAAGTTAAAGCAGGGGTTGGTAACCGTGCTAACAAAACCGTGCTTCAAGCAGAACTCTTAGCTTTTGAGGAGGCTTTGAACAGTTACTTTACTGAGAGTGTCAACACAGATATTTGGATACTGAGTGATAGCCAAAGCTCTGTTCAGCATCTATCTGAATGGTGGAGGCATAGTGACAGAACGACAACGAGTATTATCCAGCTATTAAATAGCTTGAATGCTAATGTTAAGATCTTTTTTCAGTGAGTACCATTGCACTTGAATGTCTACGGGAATGAGATGGCAGATGGTTTGGCCCGTGAAGACAAAAAGATTCTACACATGGTGGCTGCCTTACTTTTTCAGAAATTGCTACCCGGGTCAAACAAGATATCAGTTCCTCTTGGAGGCAGGCCCCCGTACATGTATGGTATGAAGGAAATCGCCCTGGTGCTGCTTTGCTTGGGACAAGCAGTAGACGAGATGAAACTACTCTTGCTAGGCTTCGCAGTGGGCATACTGGAGCTCAACGGCATGTGGATAGTCTTAAGGTTTACCCTCCTTGCCCGAAATGCAATGTGAACCAAGCCGCTCTTGCCCACATATTGGCTTGTATTGGTTGCCATAAGAGCCAGCTGCTCTCAAGTCCAGCTACAGTTCTTCATTGTTTAAAAACGCCAGGGTTGATGAACTTGATCTAGATGTTTCTGTCTATCAAGTGGGATAAGAAACGACAACAACATAACCATTCACGCGGCATAACGTGGCACGCGTGCCACTGGTACTACGCGGTATTATACTCAGTAGCACTCTTCACTACTCTACAAATTTATCGATATTTGAGGGAATGGAAGTTGATAAATTTGTATAGGATCTTATGTGATAAAAAAGGTCTTCAGAATTAAGGGCATTATCTGAATTAAGAAAAAATCTGAAAGATTTCAAGGATAAATTTACAGCTATTTTGTAAATTATTAATTGTCATTTCTTGAGAGATTAAATTGTTTGAAGAGAGAAAATTGTATGCAGTTGTTTTTGGTTCTACATATCAAAGTAAGAAAACTTTCCTCATATGAAACATACGTTGAGTTCACAAAGAAATTGTTTAACCACTGAATGTCCAGAATCGGGTCAAATTGGAAATCAAAATTATACCCCTGATTTTGTGATATGAAAATAAAGCGGTGCACAAGCACTAGATTCGCATTAAAATGTTTATTTATCATTTAGCTATAATGAAGAAAATACCTTTATATTTTACGTTGTCTACTTATTTTAATAAATACGTTTAAAATTAAATATAAGTACAATTTATTATTTTTATTTTTGTTGAGGAAATAAATCTATCTTATGCTTTTTTTATTTTTATATTAAGAAATATCTTTAAATGAGGCAAAATTAATACATAATAAAAAAAACTGTAAATCTATATTATTGACCTCTATTCTCTAACTATGGATACATTGTCACCAGAGAAATCAAAATGTTTCAAACATATCCTTCTGTGGGGCACTCTAAATCATACTTACAGATTGTTTTGGCACGCCAGAGCTAAAAGATTGCCAACCCCTGCGTTAAAGAATACTTAGCGGTAACTGGAAAACCTCCTAGATATTCTACGAGCTTCTAAGGAGGCACACGTTGCAATTTACTCAGGTAATTGGTCTTAAAAAATTCATAACAACACTTACAATATATCTGAATAATCATATGTCTAACTATCACCATTTGTGAGCACAATAAATACTTATAATTAGGGCAAGACTTCTGGTTCATCCTGTATAACGTAAGTTAGCATTTGTCACATATTTGATGCTTTTATTTTGTAATCGCAATTTAATATTCATATATATTTTCTGCGGTATTTAATCTTTATAATAAAACTTTAAATATTATAATAAAAGTAAATGCATAAACTTTTCAGGGCTATATTTATAGATATATAAAATACCATTTAAACTGTTAATCCCATTGTAAATCATTCAAAATAAGAAGGTTATTTTTCGGAAAAAAGTCATTTGAATATAGTTAAGATCTTAACACTGTATAGATTATTTCTGATAAATGTAGCATTGCTCATCAAAAAGCAATCTGAAATTTAAAATTAAACGCTTTTATCTCGTTTACTTTCGCTTTAGCATAAATGTTACTGTTAAATGCAGAAGTCAGTTTATCTGCAGATTATCTAAATCTACACATTAACTAAGGTAATACGTTAAAGTACGAAAAATTGCTTTATTTCTTAAATTACCTAGATAATCGGCACAGTACTAAATAGACACTGGTTAAAGTGAAAATAAGATATTTGGTAGAACAACAGTAACGTTTCTGACATTTATATTAAATGTTGTGACACTTATATTGATAGAATCGACACATTAGTTGAAAGTATCAATTATCCATCAATTTAAAAACTATTATACAAAAAATTAATCGATCATGAAATTTAGTGAAGTATAATTTCTTTTATCATAAGCGCGATTACTAAATCTGTACGTATAGTTACAATTTATAATATTGAAACTTTTAACTTTTAATTTGATCTCCAAAAGAGATGGTCGACGTAATTATATTTATTATAAGAATTTTTTTATCGGATACATTTACTGTCATTGCCACTTTATTTCTAAATGTTTAGGATAAAGTATTCTGAGATGTGTCAACATTGAACCCAAATTCTAAACAGAATTAAATAAGAGATATAAACTTTTGAACTTTATCGAGAGAGATACGGAAACCACTAATGGGAAGGTTACCTAGTTAAAATGAGTAAAACTCTTGATTCCGCCCTTTAACGGAGAAACTCAGTTAGTCTGCTGATTATCTAAGTAATCTTCGCATTAACTACTTTCGAGTTTTAATAGTAACATAAATTTAAAAATGAATTGTAATAAAATTAGTAAAAGAAAATGCATGAAGCTGTGAAGTAATAATGTTTCTAACTTTTAGATTTGTATTAGGTTAAGAATATTGACTAGTTTTAGCTACTTGTAACATTCTTTCATCGTTCTAATTTTAAGATTTTCTAGGACTTATAGATAAATTTCATGAATTTCTCTAAATTACTGTAATTGTTTTAACTCCTACAATTCCTGTTTTTGAATTTCGTATTACTTTTAATCTAGTAAAAAGCACTACATTTTTAAATCCTTGTATTAAAATGTTTAAAATTTTGCAATAAATCTACTACAGTTCATCGTGTACGTGCATAATAAAAACATACCAATCTAGAAAAAACTCTCAGAATATATATATATAGTACATTCTTTTTTAACAAAGATATTCTCTAAGATTATATAATAACTGCCATAAACTTTAACTGAATTCATTAATTTTTAATGGTTATTTGTTAGTACAATTGTTATATTTCACACATAAAGCTCTATTCATAAAACTATATTAATTTAAAATTCACAAAATGTTTCGAATTTTAAATTAATATAGTGTTTCATTAAATTTCTGAGATAAATAAAACATATGCAATTATATTTAGAAGTATGCAAAGAGAATATTAAAAACGTGTTTTTTAATAAATTGTATTTCCAATTAAACTTTTTCTTTCGATTCAACAACTTGGAATGTTATAAAACATTTTTCGAAATTAGATTTGGGGGATTGAAACAAAAAGCATACGGATTCTCTGAAACTAATCACATCAAAAAAATAAGTAAAAGTTTAGCACGAGCATTTAAAAATAAAAAGCATATCAATAAAATTTAGTATTAAGTACAAGTTTTCATTTTATTATTAATCTTTCTAAAAAGGGAAAGTTAATTTAATATTATATTCATAATAAATAAAACGCAACTTTATATTTAAACTAATAAAACCTATTATAAAAACAAAAAGACATATTTGAGAAATCAATCACTAAATAAGCTGGAAGCCTATTTGAATTTCTTAGCATCTTCTTTTTATTACATCATTATTTTTATAATTCATCAGAAATTATTATGAAACGTGTTTTTTATTAAATTAATAAAAGCTAATATGTAATGAATGACTATTTAATCAAAAAGCATCATGAATATGCAAGAACAATGATTCTGTTTCTAACATAGATTAACACCAACTTACACAAAATTTAATTTTACGCTACAAACTATTAAGCGCAATAATTTATCACTGGGTGTTAAGTTATTATAAATAGTATCACGGTATAGCTTAACTTCATCTGTTGTATTATTTTATTTATTGTAGAGATTGATATATATGCACACACAAACACACAGTTTTTTAAAAAGAAGTTGCATGTTTTTAAGTATACTAATCATAGAAAATCTAGACCTTCGTTCCAAATATTCGTTGAACCGCATGTCCTCTCTTGTGATTGGTGGAAGGGGAACAAAGATGTGAGTTCCTTTGACCACCCTCCAGGATGCTTTTCCTCAAAATTTGCGTGGATCCGATCTGGATAGTACTTTCACCTGCATGATGCTCAAAGGTACGGCTAACGTCAGACTTGCCGCGCTGAATTTAGTTGTCCTTGATCTGAAAATACCGATCAGGTAGCATTGGCAAAAACAGCTTTATATTTTCATTATTTTACGCTTCCATTATAATAAAGTAGTTATTACAATATCATTAAAATATGGTTATTTATTTACTTCAGCTGGTACGGCTCTGATATAATATTAGTAAAATGTAATTATCCGTATATTTTGGGCAACCCATATGCATAATATTGGAAAAAGAAAAGCGGCCATTACAAACAAGAAAATAGCTATATATAATTAATTTTTAAGTAACTTTCTTGAACGATTTTTCTGTCATGATATTCATTTCTTTTCTTAAATTTAATTTAGAGTGAAAGTGTATGTAGTGGGGAAATCCGTACTATTTGGAATGCTTCGAACAGTGTACACTATAGTAATTTCAGGTTAATTTTCTTAGCTCTGTTTTAGACTAATGAAATTAGAAGGTTAGACAATTTCTCTGTGCTGTTGTATAAACTAAAATTGCATCATGTTTTCAATTCCATGAATTAAATTGAAAATATTTTTATGCAAATACTAAATCATTTGAACCTACAAAACTGGCGCATCTTTTATTCATTCAAAGCAAAATTTTCTAAACCTGTTTATAACTATTATTTTTGAAAATAGTTAAAAAAATTATTATTATTAAGAGTTTTCAATTCAAAGTATCATACTCGAATAAAAATATTTCCTCAAAAAAGAAAATTCCCAAGTTAACATACACAACCTCGAGATCAAAAGAATATTTTAAATAATTCCTTTCTTTACCACAATAGAAACAAAAATATCTTCTTGTTTCAATGTTACAATACTGCATCACAAAGGTAGTTTAAAGATTCAATACCATTCCAAAATGTCTCTTCTTTTCCTTCAACGGTAAGCACTTTTGGATTTTATTCAGTTATCTCATTCAATATTCTGAGTATAAGAACTCAGATTGTAGAAAAAAGACACGTTTCTTTGATGCAATCACTATCAATCTGTAAAATGGATTGCGGCTCACACACATACTCAAGAGAGTCAGGAGACTTTGAAGAATGTTGTACTCCTTGAGAGGGGATTTTTTAAGCACTTGAAGGAGTGAATAAAATGAGGAAACTCAAAATAAGAATAGAATTACTATGCAAAACTACTTAAGCTACCCTAAAATTGTGAATTTTGTCAAAAATTGACAAATGTATTTTATGATTTTATTTTATAGGCCATCTTATTAGCTTTATAAAAATACCAAGTTTATCATTTTCCGTTCAATAGAATAAAAACTACAAGTGTTTTAGTAAAAGCAGATGCCATTACTTTAAGCAAGATGGTATACTTTAAAACGCATTTTACTCGAAATATGTTTTTTGAAAATAATCAAACGGGGCCAGCGATTGCTCAGTTTTGAAAATAATTAACTGAAATTTTTTCTCTGAGTTCTGTATAATAGTAGAATTGTTTTAACCTTCAGATTTAGCAATCACTGTTTTATTACAAAATTTACAGTCCCTTATGTGAATATAATCACTGTCTTTTTAAGCATTTTCATATAGAAACTGAGATAAAGTGCTCTAGTTTTTGTAAAAAAGAAAATATCTCTTATCCGGAAGGTCATTTCAAAAATGAATAACATAGCAACACATTATATGAAAAAATTGAAAATTTGTTCATAATCCTTTGGTACAAAATGGGCGGCGTTTATGCTATTTTTTGTCAATTTTTACCTATTTTTCCCACCTTTTAGTAATAATAATTTCTTTTTCTCTTCCTAATTTTAGCATATTTTTCTTAAAACATACTAAACAAATCTAATAATAACAAAAAAAATCTCCATATCTCCATTTTTTTTTAAAAAAAGTTGTCGCAACCAGTCGGATGCCTTAATTATATCACATTGTGGTGACCTGTAGCCACCCCTTACACTAATACCTTCCTGTCTATCTGAAAATCCGGCTGGATGTGTAGGCGGACTTAAATGATCAAAAGACATAATTGCAATTCAAACGGATTTATTGATGCTTAGCAGTAAATAAGTTTAAACACAACACAATTTAAGTTAAGACAAATAAATGAGAGTGGAGTAATGAAGTGGGGTATCAATACTAGCGGAATATACAGAATTTTTTTTCCAACTGAATCTAGGAAAGCTTAAACGCGCACAACTACAACTACACCACACGATACTAATCTGATTTTCTTAAACAAAATCACTGACCTTATATTTTATTGAGACGGTTCCTTCGTGAAGACTCCAGGCCCTTTTTATAGCTGGAAGAATTGGTGAAGACTCCACGCTCAGTAATAATGAATTTCACTATTTTCAATCCGCTTCTCTTCGCGTACATCCACACGTATCAGGCTAGCTATACTTGTCAACAACTTCGTGTCGACTTCTCGATCTTTAAATCACTTGACTTCTCACTTCCTATCACTTCGCTTCTTAACTCGCGAAAACTGAACTTATATAATATATCTTATTTACATAAATCACTCCTGGCTATCGGTGAAGATTGGTTGAAATAAATAAATTGCTTTAAGGGGGTCACTTCACGCAGCATTTTTCCTATCTCTGTAATGTTAAAAATGACCAAACGTAAGGAACATTTTTGAAAAATTGACCAGTTGTACAGTCTAGAATTTTTTTTTTTTTTTTGTAGATTTATTACACTGTTTTTATTATTTTAATGAGAGTTTTTTTTGAAATTTTGATTAGTTTTTTTTTTAATTCGTACGTGGACTAACACATTAAATATTTTTAAACGTTGAAAATTCTTGTACATTTTAACCCATAATTTTTTTTTTGAATAATTTTTTTGACAAAATCTCTCATTAAAATATTTATTTGTATAATATTAATATATGTGTAAAGTTTCAAATCTATTAAATAAGTAGTTTTTTCAAAAATGTTCCTTTTGTGTTGAAATTTACACTTTTGAGAAATAGTGATTTAAAGTAAAAACTTACCATTAACTAAAACATACCAGAGCCATAACTTGGATTGCTGGGATCTCCTGCAAGATCATCTTCTTATCTACATTTTAAATGTCTGTTTTTAATTCTGGCTTCTTTTGTTCTTTGTAAAACTGCCTTTCTTGCTTGCCTTATATGTGCATGATCTGCTGCATTTTTCCTCTATCTCCGTAATGTTGAAAATGACCAAACATAAAGAACATTTTTGAAGAATTGACCAGTTGTACAGTCATAAAAAAATTTTTGAAGATTTATTACACTGTTTTTATTATTTTAATGAGAGCTTTTTTTCAAATTTTGAATAGTTTTTTTTTTTAAATTCACATGTGGACTAACACATCAAAAATTTTAAAACGTTGAAAATTTTTGTACATTTTAACCCATAAATATTTTTTGAATAATTTTTTTGACAAAATCTCTCATTAAAATATTTATTTGTATAATATTAATATATGTGTACAATTTCAAAGCTATTAAATAAGTAATTTTTCAAAAATGTTCCTTTTGTGTTGAAATTTACATTTTTGAGAAATAGTGATTTTAAGTAAAAACTTACCATTAACTAATACATACCAGAACCATAACTTGGATTGCTGAGATCATCTGCAAGATCATCTTCTTGTCTACATTTTAATTGTCTATTTTTAATTCTAGCTTCTTTTGTTCTTTGTAAAACTGCCTTTTCCGCTTTCCTTATACGTGCATGATCTGCTTCTTGCAATGTTCGACATGTGTAAAATCCAAGTTGAATATTTAATGTATCTAAAACTTTTAATTTGGTAATGAAGCCTTGATTATACAAAGATATAGCTTCATATACTCCAGTTTTTAAAGTACCCAATTGTACAAAAACAGTTTTTGGAATTATGGGCCAGATAACACTATTTAAGCTCTCATTGCAATTTTGAGTTTTACCGTGCAAGCATCTAGACAGAAGTTCAGGGTTTGAAAGATCTCTAAATACCTTTTTTATGCAATTCATAATTGCAATAGGTAAGTTGTGTTTATGTTTGTATGTATCCCCTTTCAGTATGGACTTATTATATCCACACCACGAATAATCTCCCATGGGGCATAAACCATGTTGTGGATTCAAATCTGTTGAGATTTTATGAAAAAATGTAACCCAAATCGCTTGTTTCATGGCTGACAAATTACCTGAGTTATTTCGAATAGCCAAACCATAGTATCTTTGCAATTTGTCTATTTCTGCATCTGTCAATCTATTACGGCCTCCTAGAGATTTTTTGTCCTCGAGCTTTGTACCTTTTAATTTTGATTTTAATGCCCTGAGTCGTGTCCCCATCCTTTTTTCAACATGACCAACACATTCTAATTTTTCAATGTTGACATTTTTGTAAGGTTTAGATTCTAAAACTGCTTTGTATGCTTTAGAGTCCCCATCACCCAAATATTGTGTATATCGTAAATTATGTAACATCTCTGAGCGATGGAAGATACGAAGGGCACCTTCAACTTCCATTCCTCCACTATTTCCGAAGTAATTTGCCGAAAACTCATCACTATGTACATTGCCGTTAAAATGGCATGAGCATTTTCTCGATAATATTTCGGCATCAACAACTTTCCCAGTGTCCATACTAACTGCCGTAACAACACCATTTAGAGAAGTATGGCCCCTTTTCTGCCAGGTACCATCTATAGCCACAGGTACATTTGGGTTACCATTATTAAATGATATTGCTTCGGCAGCAGCTAATGCCATAGACACTTTAGCTACTTTTTCTGTCGCATGATTTAATGCATGCATGGACTCGTAAAACCGCATTGGTGGAGGTGGCAAATTCATAACTCCACAAAATATTTTTGCAGCTGCTTCTCCTTTTCCAACTGACCTCATAGCATATGCAAGTCTAGTGTCCACTTCATACATTTTTATATCTTTTTTATTAACTACAATTTTAGTAAACCTGGTATTGAGAACAGGTTGAATAAGACCACAAAAGTCACAGCATATTAATAACTCTGTAGCCAAACGCTGAATTTGGCGACCAAATTTGATGTTGATGCCTTGTTTTTTACATTTTACACATAATATATGTTGTTTCAAGGCACTAGAAAACAGTGGAATGTCAATTATTTCACAAAAATTTTCAGATGAATCTAAAAATGAAACATACTCATCATTAAACTTACCTAATTTTGATTTTGACGATGAATTCTTAACATACGTAAATGGAGGTTGTTCTACTTCATTGAAGTCCTCAGAAGATGGACTATCTTTACAATTTCTTCCAAACTTCCTTTTTTTAAATGTTTTATTACTAGAACGAGGCATATTATTCAGTTTTTGTGCATTTATATCTGATCAAAATGGAGAATATTGGCTATATTTTACGAGATAAAAAGCAGCACGTGAGTTACCAGATAGTAAACAAACAGCTACAACTAATCACTTCACTTCTTTCCAAATGAGTTGCTGATCAAAATAAATTCTTTTAATCAATTTAAGTTATTTGACAAGGCTAAAAAGTAGCATGTGTCATTTGTTTTGATTTGAAAGGGGCGTGGCAATCAGTTGTTTTGAGATTTGACAGATGTAAACAACTTTTTAAAAAAATATTAAAAATACTTTTAATTCAGCTAGAACAAAAATTTAAACTGTATCAGAAAAAGAAAGAGTGGTATTGTATTTTCAATCAAATTTGAAAAATCAATTTTCTGATCGATTTTTGTGAAGTGGAAAATTTAATAATGAAAATTTGGTAATTTTTTGGGAAAAAAAGAAGAGGTTAGTAAAAGACCGTATAGATCCGTCACAACATTTAATTTTTCCAAATATTATCTTTTAGCGCCGGAGTTGACAATATTAGTGGCCCATGGATCACATTCGACCCACCAAAATAGTCGTAAAACTAAATTGACAGAAACGGTTCTCTATATTTGGGTTAACATATATTTGTGTGAGCAAATTTTTTCTTTCATAAAAATCAACAAAAGTAAATATAGGTGCAATCTGGTTGAATTAACTTGCAGAACGTTATGAAAATTTCAACAAGCAATGTTACTCTTGATTTCAAAAAAATTGATGGGATACATTTGTCTCACTGAACTGATGATAACATTAATTGTGCTTGCAGTTATAGGTGATATAAAATTAGTGCAATAAATAAAATGAATGAAACTGTCGCTATTTAGTTTATATTTATTAATTTTTATGGTATAATTTATACCTAATCTGAGCTGCAAAGTTTACCAATGAATGCAATCATTTTAAAAAAGTACCACCCTCGAATATCCTCCACTACCATAATGTGGCTCTCGAACCAAAAAAAATTGTCCACCACTGATTTACTCGTTGAAAAAACCACAAAATTACTCTTTGAAACAAAATTTAATAAGTCGATTTATTGAGTATTCTCTGCAAATGAAAACCTTGAGTAAAGTTAAATAATAACTCATATTTGAATAAATTTAATAAATTTGGTGATTGTATTAATATTGATATACCTACAGAATCATTTTTAAAGTTCAAAAATTTAAGAAATGATTGAAATTTCCTGTAAGGGAAAGGGGCCGGGGAAAATTTCGTAATTAAGGTTTTAGTAGCACAAACCTGCCCTTATATGTTACTTGAAATTACGAATACATTCATATTTAGAAAATAATTGCTTAAATTAAATTCCAAATTATCAGCCTTTTAACAAACCTCGCGTCATTGAAAAATTGAGGTATACTACCCTGAATTCTAACATACCATTAGGTTAGGCAAGTAAACGCGTTTAACTATTACACATGTTTTACATTTATGTAAATTGAATATATCTGTACAAAGTGGCATTTATACAAAGGACGTTTTGAAAGTGAGCTTCGTCATTTTCATTAAGGATATGACAGTACATTATGGGAAACAAACTATCACCATAAGAAACTACATTCGAGGCTCGTTCAACGTAGGCAGAAATGTCATTGTCGAAAGTATGACACATGCACAGAGAGCCAAAGAAGAAACAGTAGTGGCACAAAGACGTGTCCGAGGTAACTTAAGTACAAATCACCATGAGAGGTAGAGGTGTGTGTGACAATGCGATCGTCTTTGGAAGTGTCTGCCATTTCTGGTATGAATAGACACAGGGGACTAGTGTGTCCATCATCCGTGAACGCCTAGAGATTATGTATGGTGAAGAGATCATGTCTCATCAAATATTTGATCCTTGACGTTGTATCTTCAATGAAATAAAGCCGAATGTGGAGGATGAAGATCGAAATAGGAGTATTTCCGGATCTACAAAAGAAAACAACATCTCTAGAGTACAGGGCATGGGTGTACCTCAATGTCGGAAACATCCAAATTCCCCAGTGAAGAAAAATTCTTCACAAAACAGCGCTGCGACGAAGACGGCAGGGCAACAATTCCTTGAATTGTAGAGCACCGAGTTTTATATACCCGAGTAGTTTCTTCAAAATGTTTGCGCTCGACTGTAATTTACTAAACGTCGTTGGTGACTTTGTTGAAAAATAGTGCAAAGTGTATATGATTCACGATGTTATAATTAATTTTTTTTTCTTCCGTGTGTAAGTATCTCGTGTATTAATGATCCCAGGTAACTTCAGTAAAACTTTATGAAACAGTTACACTTCACTGTATCTTTTAATTAAATGAGCATTTATTACCTAATTGAGAAAAACTGAAATAATCCAACTTCTGCAATTTGAATGCAATTTTTTCATACTTCTTAATCATTAAGATATTTTTAGCTATAACATAAGAAGTCATTCATTCAATTCATTGGGATGGTAGACAGTCGGATAAAGAAAAAATTTATCACAAGCTGGTGTAACTACACCTTCCTAATGCGTCTCGTAAAGTAAACCAAAGAATCTGGAATCAATTTCAAATCTAGTTTGCAATTGGAAGATCTGTTAAAAGTCGGTTATACTAAACAAACCTTAGACAAAACGCTGAAAAAGGAGGAAGACTATCGTATCTACGTTCATTTGATATTATTTCAAATTTGCTTGGGGGAAATACTGCCTGAGACTCCAATTTTTTATTTATTTACTTATTTATTTTTTGTATAATAACCGATTTTTTTAATGGGCGTGGATGAACAAATGACTACAAGAAGACAAATCGAAGCATATACATAAAAAATATTGCAATAGATTATTTACAGAAGTTGAAAACGCATTCGTCAAAAACAAGCTTCACAACGCTCCAAAAACGGCTCTCCATAACAATCCTACAAGCATGAACTCAGACAGATAGTCTCATAGTAAACAACGCGTAAGCAGATTCTGAACTCGACTGGCTCACTTCTGAACTCAGAGTGAGCCAACTTGGATAGCCTTTCCTAAATTTCCAAAAGTGTCGACGTCAGTGACTTCTCGAAGATTCCTTCCCAATATAATTTTTCGCTAAATCTGTCGCCATTCTGATAACCATGCTCATATCTAAAGTTGACATGGTCTTATTCATGTTAATGCTGGGGGGGGGGAAGTACTTTTTCTGTAAAACTTTTTTTACCACAAGCAATGTATTATTGAGAGGAAAACAACATACTTGGTGTGTTTTGATATCAGTGTGCTGCAACAGGGTTAATAATGCTATGCTATGGGGCTGAGGGGCTATGGTATGCAGATGTTTTAACAATAAGAGAATACTTTTATCATTTTAACGTATATTTCTTTAAACTTAGAGTTAAAGAATTCCTTAGTGTATTTCATAAACCAAAGGCTAAGAAAAATAAAAATAAATAATTGTGTTAACTCTTTAAAAGAATAGGACAAGGTTCAATGTATATCTGCATAAAAAGCATCGGTACCAAAGTAATTAAACTTTAATGAGTTGTTTTACAGAAAAAGAAGATTATTTTGCCATCTATGTATGTAAAGCTCAAAATATTTTCACGCTGGCTTATATTCGTGATAAAGGAATTTGAGGTATTGAAAATCTTGCTTATATTTTTCTAAGAAACACTTTTAAAAATAAATGATGATGTCTTCTTTTGAAACATTATGATTAATATATTTCAAAAGATATTGTTACATATATATTTCATTAAATGAGAAAATATAACTACTTTGAGAATTGACTTATTAAAAATTACAGAATTTTCAGATTTGTTTAAATAAATACCTCTTTTTATTCTGTTTGATATTATCTAATTCAGTAAAGAAAAGTTATGTTGAGAAATTGCAAACTTTCTTTTGAATATTTTTAACATCTGTTCCTTACAGATGCCAACTTATAAAAATGGAATGTTTTTGCAACTGTGAGTTTTGATAACATACTTGCTTTGGGGAACAAAGCTATTTCGTATAGTTTGAAATAAAATATGATTGTTTTTAGATAGCAATTTAATGTAACGAAAAAAATGAAATCCAATATTTTATGGGTTAACTTCCATCTAAATTCAAAGCAAACTATAAAACTCTCAGTAAACATAAAATATTTTCAGTCTTAAACTTATTTTTACCTGTGTAAAACAAAATTTTGCGCTGAAAGCTACTTTAAGTCCTATGAAATTGTTGTAAAAAGAAACAGAAAGGGTTGTAAAAGGAGCTATCCAGAAATTTCAGTCCTTTGATTATTTTCTGTATTCGCAACGTATTTTCGAATTGATGCCTCTTATGTTTTATTTTTTTATTTATGATGTTTGGTAGAAGAGTTTATGTGGTATGACGTCAGTAGTATTTATATGATTTTGGAAAAAAGTTCACCATTTCAGCAATCCTCTGATCCATATTTTCGTTACAAGAACTCTTCACTTTTCTATAACTTTCGTTATTTTATCAGTAAATATTCTGGTATCAAGTAAAATATTTTTTTTAAAAAATGAAGATAATATCATTTAATTCCTTTTTAATTATAATTTTTCCCAAACAATTTTTTTTGTATTATTTAACTAGACAGAAACGAAAAAAATTGAGAATTTGAAGAGAAATCTAACGAATAATTGGCATCGAAAGTTTCTTTTATCTTAACACATATCAATGAAATGAAAATAGCATAAATATTTTGTGTGTTTTCTAAAAACTGACTTGTGTGTGTTCAGTTTAAGTGCTGAAACAACACAAATAAACAGGGGTAAAAACGTATAAAAACTCGGAAAAATATGTTAAAATTGTTAATTTATTTTGAAATGAGAGAATAGTATTAAGGAAATCAAAAATGATTAAGTTCATGCTTTCACAAGATACTTTTATGTTGTTATTTTTCTTATCTTGGAGAAATTTTTGTAATCAAAAATAATTTTCAAAATTCATCCAAATTAAATGAAAATCAAACTGGATTCGTCAAGATATTCGCATTTGAATGTTTGCATATATAAGCACCTCCAAACATGGAAATGACTTCAAATATTCGAAAGCATTCAACCAATATAACTAATGTATATGTTATCATTAAAGCCGTTTATGTGCGGATTACCTATTTAATCTTCAGATTATCTGATTTGCTCATTTTAAGTGTGGGGTCAAGAGTTTTCCCCATTTTAACTACATTATCTTCACATTAGCATTTTCTGCATCGTTAAAGTTCAAAAGTTTGTTTCTCTCATTTACTTTCTGTTAAGAATTTTGATTGAACTTTGACTCATCTCAGAACAGTTTTTCCTAAACATTTAGCAACAGATTGTCAGAGACAGTAAATGTATTCGATAAAAAATTCCTAGAATAACTTTGTCATAAATTAAATACTACGACCAGTACCTTTTAGAAGCAGATTAAATGTTAAAATGTACGATATTTCAAAGTATAGCTGCTCATACCGATATAGCAATTGCAATAATGATAAAAGAAACTATAGTTCACTAAATTGCGCGGCTGACTTAGACACTATGCTAGGGATAACGAACCAATGGCACGTGACACATTTTTGGCGCGCCACCGATCAAAAAGGTTTTCATTTAGTTCAAAATAACAAAGTTCACTGTGAAGTATTACAATCAAACGCGAGTGATTGATTGTGGTTCAATGGGGAGCACACTCGTTTGTTATTTTCTTGCCTTAGTTACGTCGTGGACTACAATTGCTAATGATGCGAAGTTTATCTACGCATAGCACAGTAAATTTGGTTGACACAACTGTATTTTAAAATTTATTTGTGTAATACTTACGATTTTAACCGTTATTTATCAGAGCTAGTTCAGAAAAAAAACTATAAGTGCAAGATCTAAGTGTAACACAGAATTTCAAACTTGGTGGAATGAGAAACATGGCTTGATTAGTGAAGGCGACAAAGCAGTATGTGTTTCATGTTCAGAAACAGTTGAACGTAAAACATCGTCTATAAAACGGATTTCAGACACATTTAAATGTTTGAAGAAGCTTACACATACTATTATAACCATATTTTATTCTCTGTGTGTCTGCGAGTCATTATTTTCAGAGATGAATAACATTAAAAACTTGCTTAGAAACTGTTTGGAAAAGGACTTCAATTCAACGTGCATTCTGTTAAAAGTAACATCTTACAATCCTAATACGAGTTATTTATCATCCAATTTGCAACAACAGAAGTCACACAAATGTTACTCTAATTTGAATATCGCACGTATAACTAAAACATTTACTACTATACAGTGCAAAGTCTATTTTTCCGTAGCAATTAAAGAGTCTTGAATTGTCAGTACTTATCATTATTTTCCCAATAATCCAAAATCAAAAAATCATTTGCCGGCACGGCTATACATCATTAAACATTTCTTTAGAAAAAATGGTACGGTGATCCATAAAGATTTGTCACCTCTGCCTTACGCCATTGATTAAGCAGGCAAAAAGCAAAATGGCAGCTAATTTCATTACCGATATTGATGATTCATTCTACCAAATAATTTGTTGATTGTTCGATTCAATTAACTTGATTCTTTAGATGTCAAAAAACTCAATAAGTAACATTTAATTTAAACATACAGAAACGTTAACGTTGTTCGACTAAATATATTTCTTCCACTAAAACGAATATCTATTACAGTAATTCTCAACCTTTTTTCTTTGTTGTTGTTACGCGGTACACTTTTAACAATTTCAAAATTTGGTGGCACACTAACAATAAAATAAGTTTAAAAGAACTTTACATATCAATATAATATACTTCCACCTATCCACGAAAGAATAAGTTAAATATACCACAAATACCCTTAGTTTATTTCTATAAAATGGCCGAATGGTTCGATTCCGGATTTTAATTTTTTTCTCAGAATGCAGTTAGTATTTTTTTAAAAATTTAGAGGTCTTTAATTGTGCCGCGGTACAGTGATTGAGAATCATTGGTCAAGTAGGTGAAGTGCAGATTATCCTGATAATTCACACATTACCTAAATAATTTGAGAAATGAAATAATTTTCCACACTTTAACAGATAACCCTAATTACCGTGCAGATTATCTAGCTAATCTGCAGATTAACTTATTTATGCACTTTAGAAGGGACAATATATAAAATTAAGGAAATCTTACTTAACGGGTTATTTATGCAAACATTTCAATCTGAATGCTGATTGTAAAAAGGCATATTTGTAAACTGTTAAAATTGAACTAAGAAATTTTTATTGGAGCTTTGATTATATAACATTACATTCAATTGATATCAAAATTGTTTTCAATATAGGCTTCGAGTTTGACATGCTAGATCAATAAAGTAATTTATTTACAATAGTCAAATATGTTTTGTCCGTTTCATTAATTAATATTATAATCTTTAAGAAAATACCAAAAAGCAAAAATAAATATTGTAAACATAAGCATACTTGATATTATGAATTAAAAAGCCAAGTTTTCCTTTTCAGTCAAGTCAATGGATACTTAGACATTACCAAAAGGTAGATATTCTTAATTAATTTGAATAGAAAAATTGCTTTTTTATCCATACAGAACAATTTTAATGTTATTGTTTGTTATATTTTAACATATAACTAGTTAAATTCATTAAGTATTTTTAACAGTCTGAATAAAGGGAATACGCTATTCATATGTTTATTTTTGAGAGTAAATTAATTACTTTAATGAATTTGTGTGTGCAAATGTGTGATGATTATTCACTTAATTCTTTTCTAAATTTAAAAAGGTATAAATTGATTGTTTTGAGCCTTAATTTTTTTATTCACATGAAACTTCTTAAACATTACATAATTTAAGTCATCTAAAAATATATTATTAATATTTATAGTTATATAACACAACAAAAAAGTTGCTATAATTCAAGACATTTATTTAAATTTAGCTTCCTAAGTTAATAACTTAAGCTTCAGACAACCAAAAAAGTAAGAGAAAAATTTTAAAAAATACTATTGAGGATATTAAAGTTGTCAATAATTTTAGTTCTTTTTAAAATTTTATAATTCTGACATTACAGAAATTTTTATTTAAGATACGGAATATTTTGAAAGGTATTTAATTTTTAATGAGAAAATGCAAATTACAAATAAAATATATTTTTATTTAAACAATTTAGAACTGAAAAGACTTTAATTCTCTTTTTTGTTGTCTTAATTCATTACAAACTACGTATTAATCTCAGAAATTCGAAAAATATTGAATAAGTTTTTATCTTAAAATTCTGAGCTCAATAAACTGATGAGCAAATATTGCAAGGATGTATTATGGCAAGATTTGCATGTATTAAAAAAACTTGATTAAGAATCTCAAATTTGAATCAAAATTAATTTAGCTATTATTTTTAAATATAAAATAGATAGCATTTTCTAGTTAGATAGTTTTTTAAATGAAAAATACATTTTACGAAAATTAATTTTTAATTTTGGCATTAAAAATAGTGTGTTTTACATTAAAAATATTACAATATCAAAGGACATTCACTTTTTAAGGAAAAAAAGCTCAGTACATGACGTTTAAAATAAACACAAACCTCTTTTTGCAATAATTCATACTCAAGTTCAAGTCAACGAAATTATTAATATTTTTAAAGAAGATTATTTAGCATTCATTTGTTATAATGTAAAAAGTAAATCATACCTATTTTATTCCTTATTACAAAATAAACATAAAGATTTCAAGCATGTATCAATAAATTAAATGGAAAACTTTACAATAAATCACGTAAAATTGTTTGGCAAATTTGTTGAACAATTGTATACCCTGAGAAGATGCTTTTATTTTGAACACAGCTGAATTCTTTATTCCTTCTTCACTAAAACATCATAAATTTTAATTCCGAATTTAGAAATATATTACAAAAGAAAATGAGCTTTGAGGAGGAGGCAAATAACTTCATTAACATCCCAAACCTTAAGAACTTTAAATGGGTTTATATTCTAAAATTTGATACAGATACATTTTCTTATTCAACCCATATTCTTTCTTCTGGAATTTATTTTCTTGTTTTTCTATTTTCGAAGCAAACGTAATTCTTTGGAATTTGTCTTTTTCCCCACAGGCGTGAATTTACTAAAAGGAAAGAGAATGTTTCTGAAATGAATACCTTAGCTTAAAAGCAAAATTGCAGAGTTATCTTTTAAGTGTCTTCCTAGTTTACATTATTAAAGTTAGTACGAAAAATCTAAAGTTTTATATGAAAATGATTGGGGAAATGGGCTGCCAGAAGCTGTTTCTGAAGCATAGGAAAGCATTTTTTATTGCAAAACGGCGATTTGAAAATGGTAGTCACAGTAAGAAAATGATTACTTTTTACTTCAAAGAATTTCTCATAAAGTTAGAGATTTTCTTTATAAGGGGGAGATACAGATTCCCATTGAAAGAAAAAAATTCTGAAAACTTCAATATAGAATAAAATAAATCACTTTCTCGCGTGTTTATGTTAAAAGGAACATTTAATCCTTAAATACATATTGCTACCAATTGTCTACATTTATTTACACCTAATTTTTTTCGAAACCCTCAGTGCCTACGTTTCCGATCACAAGTAAGTAACCATAGGTAATAAATCATTATTGAAAGAAAAAATTGACATTAGATTTGGCGGGCAAGTTAACTCGTGTTTTGACATTTGAATATGGTGGGTGATGAAGTTCAGTGTGAAGACAATTTCTACTGTCGAGTTCCTAATAAAAGAAAGTAATTTTTCCAATTGTAAAAAAAATACTTCTATTTTGTTGCCAGGTAAGTTATTAATGTTTGATGTTGTATCTGAAAATTATATGAGATACAAGCCAGATTTTTTTTTCTTTGGAAAATACTGTATATTGCCAAACGTCTACATTATGCGTTTGTTTCATAAGTAATTATAAGTGGGTGGTTATGGTGTCTAATCCTTTAGGCTTAGTTTTTTAGGATGTCTAGACGGATATAAGATAACGATATTAAGAATTTACTAGCACGAATAGAAAATGGAGACATGTCTGAAGACGAAGAGGATACGGGTGATCTGAAAGAAATTGATTATCATCCGAACCTACAAGATCTAATAAATGAATTAAATGACGTTAATTATGAAGAAGACAATAAAATCCTCCCTAGAGCCTGGAAGAAGGATTGTTGGACCACTTCCGTAATCCCACTAACTGCCTTCCTCTAGAACCTTCGAATTTTCAACCACATACAAGCCTTCTTGGTGTTGCAGCTTGGAGGCAACGAAGTAGAGAACTAGTATGAAAAAAACGTAATTTGCAATACAGCAGAGAACATATACATTTCATCTGAATTATAGACCTTTCCCCTCCACTAGCCGCGCTTGAAACACCATTCCAATTTTTTCTGAATTTCTAAATGAGAATAAACTTGCTGTTGTTGAGGGAAAAAATGAGAATATACTTGCTGTTGTTGAGGGAAAAAATCTATACATCATGCAAAAAAATGTCTGCAACTGCTACTAAAATCCGTCACTTTCTAGGTATCATCATATTTATGTCCGTTTACCGTTACCCAAATGTTAGATCCTACTGGGGTAAAATATAACTTCGATCATGTATGACAGACGATGACGGTAAATAGATTTGAGAAAATAAGATCCGTAATTCGGTTCAATGACAATTCACGGCACAAGCCGGGTGGACACGCAAACCATGATCGTCTTCATAAAATAAGACCTGCTGTAGTACACTTGAACAAATTGTTCGTGAGTGGGGCACCATTTGACCAAGTGAGTGAGTAAGTGAATATTAACATCGTGTCGCACTGTTCAGCTACAGGAGGGATTTTGGTGATGGGCCCCGTAATTTTGAACCATGGTCAAGTGATGACGATGACAACTTAACTGGTACTCCCTCTCCTAGCGACCACACCACACCAACGGAAGGACGTTTGAGCTTTCGACAGATTGAACGTGCATCGCTCCTCTATATGGCGTATCTTAAGTGGTACTGGGCTCAAACTCCTGACACACCAGCCACGAGTCTGTTACCTTGACCACTAGGCTACCATTTGACTAAAGCTCTCTCTAAATGAGCAAATGTGTTCGACTAAAGGAGCTTATTTTATGAAACAATATTTACCCAACAAATCCCATAAAAGGAGATTCAAGTTGTTTGTTTTGTTCTCACTCTCTGGGTATGCTTATAGTCTTGAAATATATCCTGGTAAACAAGGTGGTGTCAACTTATATTATGAACCTGATTTTGATGTAGTCAGTAATAGAATAATTAGATTTTGCCGATAAATTCCATGAAAAATGAACTATATCCTATATTTTGACAGTTTCTCTATACATCCGTTCTTCTACTACATTACTTATGGACTCAAGGAGTATACACATTAGGTACTATTCAAGGGAATTGTGAATTGCGAATTACCAGGTGTAAAAGCTCTTTTCTGATTGAGTGCATCAAATGCAAGGTTTTTTTCTTTCTGTCATAACAAAAATTGCAATTGCTTTGCTGTTTTTTATTAATAATGAAATTCCTGTACTAATGAATAAAAATATAATATGACTATTTGCTAGGTCTACAGTAATTTTAGCATTAAACGCATATTGTTTTGCCAAAAGTGTACATACTTTTTTTATACATACTCATGGGCTTCTTAACTCCAAGAACTAAAACAAGCATTTTCCAAAAGTTGAAACATTTACTTTTTAGCAAAGAACTAATTTTCCCATCCCTAAAACTTAATTTAAAAACTCTAATTTAAAAATTAATACCTATCTATGAAACTGTACTTATTCCCAAAGACGTTAATACAAAAAAAGGTAGGAAAAGCTTTGTAAACGAGTGTTTCTGTTTGAATACTGCCCTATGGCATAAATTTCTTCCAGTTTTTTATGCTTTTATTATTAAAATTCGTCCTATTTAAAGATTTACACAAAACACTCCAAGAAATGCTGAGGTAGAAGCAATTTCTAGATCGAAACAGCACCTAGATTTAGAAGATGATTACTCTTGGTTTTTGGGTTCAATATAAACTAAAAGAATTTTTTCATGCTACATATATTTTTATTATTAAAGGACAAAAGCACTGGAAAGTACAAACAATTTTTGCTATATTTTTAAAAGTTAATACAGAAAAGATACTTCAGTAGTATAGATTTTTTCAAAAATTGCTGCTGAAACTATAGAGAATTTAAAATTACTGTCAGTTGTAAAGCAAAAAAAAACCTAATTTTAGAGGGAAAAAAACATTACCATTTTTATATTCTATTTGTTATTTAATGCTCTGTTTTCGAAAAGTAAGAATATTTTTTCTAATAAAAATGAAAACTTAAATTTAAAGAATAAATCTCAAACAGAAATAATTATGTATTATTTTATTCAAAAGCATTTAAAAAAATCAATTTAATTTGACTTTAAATCAATGTTCAGTAATTTGAGCATTTGAATTAATTTCAGTAATTGGGCATTATAAATTTTGATAGGGAATGTAAAATGTTTTATTAGAAAATGTTTCTTTGTTTCTTGTAAAAGAAATTTCTTAAGGATCAATTATAAAATTCATTTATATATTAATGGGTTAATTAAATGACTGGAATGGGATTTCTCAAAACAACACAGTTTAGAACTAAGCCCTTTGTTGATTCTTATAAATTTCATAATCAAATAACTAAAGATTATTTATGACTGTATTATACTAATAACTACTTAATAATTATTATTAAAATTAAATAGCTGAAAATTAATAAAAACTTGATGCAATCACTAAAATGTACAATGAACAATTTCGGTGAATAAGCAGAATTTTCTCTAAAAATACAACGTTGCCCATTAAAGTTGCAACATCAGGAAAAAAAGCAAATAAAACTTTATATGTTTTACATATACAATATAGTGGGAAGAAATTATGATTATAAATTTATAAGGAATTTTGGGGTACATAAGGAACTAACATTAGTACACACACCTGCAGCCTCTAACAGATAAAACTATTGTACCCCAGTTAGGCATCCAGTTAAACTGGATAATAATAACATATTCGGACGAGACATTCCATGCTGCATCAAGTCTATGCCACACTTCATCAATCGTAGCAGCTGAAAAAATGGTGACCCAGTTTCTTATAACAAGTTGTTTTTAAAGGATGAGAGGTCTGAAGAAAGTGCAGTTTAGGGCAAAAGCCGAACGTCTTCTGCGTCGATGAAGGTCAGGAAATGACGTATGCAATCTTCTGTGATCTAAAAGAAATAGGAAATCAACGAGGCCACGATAAGGTACATCCACTAGCCTTAAGATCTGAGTAATGTAACGAGGACTATTCTGATTACTGAAGACGTGAATAAGAAGTATTCGTGTCCAATGGCTGCCGTACTGTCATACCTAGTGATGGTTCCATATGACGAAGCATGAACGAATGCAAGCAGATCACGTTTATTTTCCTCGGTGCCTCCAGCACAGATATGTCCCCCATGATGCTGTGCGTAGAGCAGAAACTCATCTGAAAAGACAACGAAGTACTACTCTTGTATCTTCACCATAGTTTTGTCATTCGGTTCATCACTATCTCAGGACATATCTATGCTGCAATGTCAAGGAAAATCGTAATAATTGCCACTATATGAACAGACGTCCTCACATTGTCCGTGTGGATACTTCTCGTACTACATACGTCCAATTCTTAATTCAAGGCCCGTGATGAGGCTGTACAATCCTGTAATGCTGACCAGACAACATATCTGAACTTTCGGTTGTCAGTGATGGGAGGTCATTGAGATCCTCCATGGGATTCAGTATAACCCTTCTAAGCCAATAGATTATTCGCTTGACAGTCGTTGGACTCTGACTAATGCAAGTTATAGTATAGCTGAATGCTTAAAACAGCTCTCTTGATAGGCAACGATCCTACCTCTATCGAATTCCGATATGTGCTAGTAGTCCTTTCTCCAACTCATACGAGGCATAGAATGTTCTACAAACAACAAATATTCAAGTGTGATTTCTGAATGAGAAACGAAGTACGTAATTTTCTTTTTGTACAGAGTTTGAGATGCCTTTCTCCCTAAATGATACTCATTTGTATATCTTAATATCTTCTTTCTTTTTATCTAATATGTCATTTGCATCATTCCTCGTTCATGGTTTTGCAATTTTAATTGCCAGTAGTGTATTACTAACAAAGGTGTGTTTATTTTACGCAGAAATCTTTAACTGCTGGAATGATTTTTGCTATTAAATTCGAATATTTTTCTTCATTTATCATATTATTTTAATGGATGTTTTATTCTCTGTTTGAAAATTACCTTTCCATTACATGCCTTTATCATTTCAAGTAAATAACTAATGTGCTTTCAACCTTATGAAACAGATGAAATTTAAATTTTAAGAAGAATAAAAAAATTTTACTGCTTAACTATATCACGTACATTTTGTAATAGCCTCTGCTTCAAAATGAAGTACTACGATTAATGTAACGAACGTAGATGAAATTTTCAGTCACGTTTCAGTCCTTTTTGGAAAAAAATTCTAAATGGCAATAATCGAATTCTTGATTTAGAGTCTTGATACTCCATATTTTACAAGACATCTTGGACATTATTCTTTGAGTTATATCTCCCAAGAGATTACTTTTGGAAATTAAGGCGGTCACGAAGAAATTAAACCTTTTCTTTGAGTGATCACTTTGGAGAATGTTTGATATAAGATCTTAAATAGTTTTTATATCAAGAGCAAATGTTCTCAATAAAAACTGAAAAATGACCATTGAACTTTACAACAGTCATTTACTGAATATTCAAGTCGCGTTTAATTTATTTGAATATTCAAGTCACGTTTTTACAATAAAATCCCTTGAGAGATAAAAACAGTAAAAATAATAGCTGTTGTCAAAACACACGAGTAATACAGACTGTAATGTAAATGGGTTAAGTAATTTACCAACATATAAATAAACTGATATATTGTAATTAAAATATTTGAAAGCTTACAGCAAATGTTCAAATTACTTTTTAAAAAATTGAATTTTCTCTACAGTTCTTCTAAAAGCTGATTACGTCCATCTGACAAATCCGTTTAATCTTATAATCAGTTGTGTCAAGTTATGCATTCCTTTTTGGATGCTTTTTTTTGTGTGACGGAAGTAAGTCTAAGTAATAACAAATACTTTTTGTAAACGGTTATTCAAAATACATATTTATTTTAATTTGACTTCATTCATCATTTTTAGTTTGAATAACGCTACAAATTAATTGAAAATACCTTCACATATATGGCCGCGGTAGCCTAGTGGTCAAGGTAACGGACTCGTGACCGAAGTGTAATGAGTTCGATCCTAGTGCCGCTGAAAACCCGTGGTATAGAAGAGTGATGCACGTTGAATCTGTCGAGAGCCCAAACGTCATTTCGTTGTTGTGGTAGTTAGGAGAGGTTCGGGGTCAACTCAGGTGTTGTTGAGGTAAGCCAAGATATCACCGAAATCTCTGCCAAAATTTAAAAAGAGTTCACTTTATAAAAAGTATTAAAAGTTTCTTCAACTGTTAGCGTTTAAATATTCAATA
This sequence comes from Trichonephila clavata, assembly GCA_019973975.1. Lineage (NCBI taxonomy): Eukaryota > Metazoa > Arthropoda > Arachnida > Araneae > Nephilidae > Trichonephila > Trichonephila clavata. The sequence goes on from BMAO01032974.1 coordinate 58,118, forward strand.
ACGTACTTAAAAGTAAAAAACTCAACCAAAAAGTAGTATAATTTAAGAAAATGACTCCTTTCACATATTATAAACTAGAAAAATGAGCGCTTATTTACAAAAACATCATTCATGAATTATAAAATTAGAACTAACTTTTTTATGGAAAATTCCAGATTCACGATGCATAAAACCAAATTTTTTTCAGTGGTGTTTGCTTTTATCAATGTTGTCTTTTATGTGAACCTAACAGGTATCTTCCTTGTCACATGTTCATGGTTCAAAAATAGGAGATCCGTCACCAAAACCCCTCGAGTGGCTGAACTGTGAGACGTTAATAATCACTCACTCACCTCCACATATAAGAATAAATGTTAATAAATAGTAAGTTTATTGTGTGTAAGAATAATATATTTTTATTATGAGAGGAAAATATGCTTGAATATAAAAATTCTTTTGTTCTTATTTTTGTAAATCTCTCCTATTGTCCATGTTTTTTTAATTTTTAACTAAAAGAAATATTTTAGGACTTATTATTTTTAAATAATTTAATATTTTCATCTTAAAATACACATATATATTTATGGATAACGAAAACATCTGCAAAAATGATTTAGATATCACGTAAGTAATTTTAAAATTGCTTCATATAGTTTACAAAAATATCTTAAATTATATTAAAATTTCATGTGTATATTCAATATTAATCTTCTTTAATATGCATGTATAATTACAAGATTAATATATTATTTATTATCAACATGTAATACCATTAAGCAGTTAACATTTATGTCTGTGCTCAGGTGTTGCTATTGAGAGAGCTACCTAATCTAGGAAAATAAAGATTTATGTCATCAATGAGGCGATTTGAGGCACAATACCAGCTGTTTTATCATAGTAATTATATTTATGTTTCTATTATTAAATGAGACTCAGTATACCCATTTATATAAGGAGACTTCTCACGAGAATCTTTGTATATCCCCTATAATATTCAGTCTGTGTATTGCCTTCTTTAACGAAACAATGATTTGTGTGTGTGTGTGTGTGTGTGTGTGTGTGTGTGTGTGTGTGTGTGTGTGTGTGGTGTGTGTGTGTGTGTGTGTGTGTGTGTGTGTGTGTGTGTGTGTGTGTGTGTGTGTGTGTGTGTGTGTGTGTGTGTGTGTGTGTGTGTGTGTGTGTTTGTGTGTGTATGTGTGTGAATATGTGTGTGTGTTTGTGTGTGTGTGTGTGTGTGTGTGTGTGTGTGTGTGTGTGTGTTGTGTGTGTGTGTGTGTGTGTGTGTGTGTGTGTGTGTGTGCACCATTATACGTCCACCAGCTGTACAATTATACGTCCAGTAAAATGAAATTGAAATAAATGCTTGATTAAAATGTGTTTGGTTTTTCCTTGAATAAAATTTTTGAGGGAAAAAATTGAAATTATTTTCATGAAAGCATAACGAATATTTTATGTTATCTTTTTATGTTCAGGTGGTTTACTGTTACTTTAAAAACTTTTAAGAACGATAACTTCTATACATATGTTGTTGCTCATCTCCATGTCTAGCCAAGCTAGACTAAATCCATGATCTCATTCACTCTCAAAAAGTCCAACACCATTAGAGGGTCTTCATATAGATCTTGTTTTGTAAGCCCCAGCCACTCACACAAGAATGTGTTCTGGAGATGCCTGGCAGGCAGAACACCTAACACAAGTAGGAAAAACTTTGTCTCCATCTTCTTCTTCTATACATATAACTTGTACTATCATCAAGAGAAATAGAGATATTATACAATCTACTGATTATCTTTAGAACGCTTTAAATAAGCATCAAAATTTTAAAATTCATCAGAGATATATATATTATTAAAATATATAAACATAGTAGCCAAACGATTTGTCACCTACCTCTTATTTTTGTTTTTATTCTTCCTTAAATTGCAATAACAGAAAAATTCAATAATATCTTTGAAAAAGTACTCGTCAAAATAATGAACTCCATTTTTTTAAGGTTAAAATTGCTTTAACTTTATAAAACTAATTGTTTTTTGCTTTATGAGGGCATCAACAAAAATTATTAGTGAGTGTAAAAGAGTGAATATTGTTTCTGTGCGATAAAAGGGAGTGAAAGAATCTGAAATTTTAAAACTACTTAGAATATCAAAAGGAAGTGTAATAAGAACATATAAAGCATATTGAACAAAAGGTAGCAAATAAGCTTCATCATCTAGGGGAAATAGACCTAAGAAAATGAAAAAACATGATAAGAAGAATATGAAGCAGATTTTGAAGAAAAAAAGGAAAAGCAGACTATTAAAAACTCTACAAATTACAAAGGACTTCAATTTAAGGCAACTATGTGCCATCTATGCAATTTTTTTTATTTTTAATCTAAGAAATTTGGTTTTAATTGTATTTAATAATGGTCATTATTAAATAACAATTTCATACAAAAATATTTCAAACTTGTTGTAAAATATTCATAAAATTTTAATTTTTTAAAATTTATTTAACATTTTCTAAATTCCTAAGGCTTTTTATAAAATATGTATATATTCTCTTTAAAAAGTTTTTCGAAAAGTACCTTATAATATACTACATGAAACTGTGTATAGTTTTTTCTTATGATTCTACTCATTAATTTTATATTAATTTTTTCGTTGTAAAACATACCAAAATTCCCGAAAAAGCAATAATTTTGAACTTTTTTTTAAAAAAAATACTACGTATCATACAGCTGATTCCATACACAGTTTTACAAAACATACAGCAGGTAAGGGGCTAGATTTTTACGCCAGTCGTTATCCGTAGTTGTGAGCACCATGCAGGTGACAGTACAATTTTGCTTAGTTCTTCCCCAATTTTCAATGAGAACACCTTGGCGTTAAGCCATTAATGGAAGATTGGTTTCTAGATGGGGACAGAATATATCAAGACGACAATGCTACTCCCCATCATGCATAAACTGTATAGACCAGGTCTTAGCCACAACTATAATGTATTTCATCATCTGAAATGGCCATCAAAAGTTCCTGATCTTAACTGATATTAGTATAATCGGAAATCTGTAAGATAAACTGGAAAGGTATTTATTAAAGCGAGTTGAATAACCTCCCAAAAACTGTCAAAGAACTAGAAATATCACTTCATAAAGCATAGTCTAAAATCATTGTAGGGACATGTCAGAAGTTTATTAAATCAGAACCACGAGGAGTTAAAGCTGTATACAAAGCAGAAGGCGGAAGCTTTAAGGTATTCGACTGGTTGCGACAACTTTTTTTTTTTAAAAAAAAAGGAGATCTGGGGATTTTTTTGTTATTTTTAAATTTGTTTAGTGCATTTTAAGAAAAATGTGCTAAAATTAAGAAGAGAAAAAGAAATTATTATTACTAAAATGGGAAAAAATAGGTAAAAATTGACAAAAAAAATAGCATAAACGCAGCCCATTCTGCACCAAAGGCTTATGAACAAATTTTAAATCTTTTTCAATCTAATGTTTTGCTATATTATTCATTTTTGAAATGACCTTCAGGATAAGACGATATTTTCTTTTTTACAAATACTAGAGCACTTTATCTCGGTTACTATATGAAAATGCTTAAAAAGACAGTGATTATATTCACATAAGGGACTGTAAATTTTGTAATAAAGCAGTGATTGATAAATCTGAAGGTTAAAACAATTCTACTATTATACAGAACTTACAGAAACAGTTTCATTTAATTATGTTCAAAACTTTTTGAGCAATCACTGACCCCATTTGATTATTTTCAAAAAATCACATTTCGAGTAAAACGCGTTTTAAAGCATGACATCTTGCTTAAAGTAATGGCATCTACTTTTACTAAAACACTTGTAGTTTTTGTTCTAGTAAACGGAAAATAAACTTGGTGTTTTTTATAAAGCTAATAAGATGGTCCATAAAATAATATTAAAAAAAAATTGTCAATTTTTGACAAAATTTACAGTTTTAGGGTAGTCGGATACCTTAAATATTAGATGAGGTGACAAGTTAATCGACCAGTATGTTTATATACATATGCGTATGTAAAAGAAATCGATTATCAATTTTAGAAAGGGGTACATAATTCAACAAAGTGGGAAAATAGTAATTTCTGACCGTTAAAACTATGTTAACATCCCTTTATAAGGCAACGCAATGGTTATTAGTGACGAACCTCGTAACTTTGAATCACGGTCAATTGACGAGGGACTCAGTTGGCATCCACCCCTCTCCAAGCTACCACGACACACCAACGAGAGGACATTGAGCCTCAGCATATTTAACGAGCATCGGTCTTTTTTACATGGTGGGTCTTCAGTGGCACCAGAACTCGAAACAGTAACATGAGTTCGTTGAAAACGAGGGAGTGGAGCCCTAATTTGTGTTCGGAATCGGTTACAATCAAGTCCTAGTACCACTGAAGACCCACCGTGTACAATGGCTGATACACGTTAAAATTTTCGAAGTTCTTACGTTGTCATGGAATGGAATATTGGATAGCGAAGCGCCAGTTCTTGTGCCTTCTCGTCAATAGTTTTCATGTTGCTTCAAAAAAACATCGCAAATAAAACGAAGAGACGAAAGTAATAATTCATTGTGAACGAAACTCTTATCCATGAAACTAGCTGACGGAAAGTAAAGTACAGAATATTAACTTAAGAGATAACCAATTTATCGGATAGATTATAGTTCAAATTACATGTTACTCCCACGCGTCTATATGTTTTACCTTCTTTTTCTTTGTGATGGAACATGTCAGCAATCAGAAAGATAATTACATTAGTGATTAGTTCTTCCATTTCAGACTTGGGCCTATTTTTTTGTTGAGTAAAGTATGATTTTCTTTTCATAAAGGTCAATTTTTTGGTTGAGTGCTTGATGCATTTTTTTTTTATTTCTCTATGTGTATCTCTATTTTATCCTTAAGAAATACTTCAAAACATGAGTAATAATTTGTGCTTAGTCAATCTTTTTCTTCACTTTTCAAGTATTACTGCTGGATTTTGCTAATGTAATGCTTCTCATTCAAACGCGTTTAGTTAAATTTAAATTATGAAAAACGTGTTGAATTTCTGTGTTTATTGTATTTTTTATACACTTCTTATAAAAAATAAAGAATGATAAATGTTCTCAAACTTTTGCACAAGGAAGTAGGAGTATAACATTTTCTTAAGGAAAATAAATTGTTTTTCTTATACATTTGTGTAAAAGTAATTTTCAAAATTATCAATAATTAATCAGCAATATAGTATATGGAAATATTCCCATGTCAAATACATATCACAGAAATCCTTTGTTATTACTTCATAAGATTGAAATTTACCAAATAAATTCACAAAAATTTTTGATTCTTATGATATTTTTAAGGTTAATTTTTATTATTAGTGTTTCCTCTAACATATAAAATTCTTCTGTCACAGTGTCTGTAACCGAACTCCTCCAAAACGGTTAGACCGATTTTTATGAAATTTTGTGCGTATATTCAGTAGGTCTGAGAATAGGACGTAAACTATTTTTTATTCCAATATTGCAATTAGTTGAAAAGATATTAATTAAAAACCTTAAAACGCGCAATTGTTTTACCCTGTGTGTTGTTTATTTTGCTTGGCGTTGAAGATCAGTTTTGCGCCAGATGTGACTTTTCTCAGTTCCACCGTCCAAATCACCCTGCCCATAGGTTGCACTAGCAAGAGAGATGTCTATAACAAATCAAAAATCACCAAATTTGGCGAGTGAAAAGTTTATTTATTTTACTTTTTTGTACATATCTTTAATTCAAAAATTCATATATTGCATCCGTTTATAAAACAAAAATATCAAAAATATTTGCGAAAAACTTAATCGCTTTTACTTTGTTATCATTATTTCAAATAAATGACACGAGATCAGTTATTGCCATTTTGCTCAAGATAGTTCTTACGTTCAGTTAATTAAGTGATCTTATATAAATCAATAGTTTTCAAAACGTGTCCCGAGCTCCCGCCAACAATAACTATTGTGTTACCTGTATAAACCATTTCTGAATATTTTCAGACATTTATGAGTTCTTATTTATTATTATTAGTTTATTTATTATTAAACGACAGTTAATAAAACTGTAATACTCAGTGCGCGCAAAATTTTCGGGAATCATTTTCAATTAAAAGATAAATATATACGTATTTTATAATTGTGAAAGGTATAGGTAAAATAATAAAAGAACAGATACATTATCAGTATACTGTTTTCTAGCATGAAGTACTTCAATTTGATCTATATGTGTGTTTTGTACAGTGAACAATGCCAGCCAGACGCAAAGAGTCTGGTTTGGGCCATCGAACGACTAAATCTACAGCCATGCGAAATAGAAGAGCTCAAAGGACAGGCGAACAAATCCAACAGGATAATGAAGATATGCGTGTGAACATGGCGCAGTTGCGTGAATCGCAATCACAAGAGGCACGAGTTGAACAAAATCAACAAAGACGATTAGAACAAAGACAAGCGTGTCAATTCGTATTTGACACACGCAGAGCAAAAGACCAACGACGCCAACAAGTACATCGAGCATTTACATCAGATTCATTCCGTCGTCTAGCATTCGAATACGAGCCCGATGTTAAATATTACGCTCATTCGAATGTGAAAATTGGTGTTATGGACAAGGAATATCCGCATTGTAATGAACTTAAAGTAAAAAATGAGCCGTCCGGCATATGTTGCGCGTCAGGAACAGTGCAACAAGCAGAAGTTGAAACACCACCTGAACCATTGGCATATCAATCCACGTTCAGTGTGCGCTAATGAGATCAAAGCTTGCTTGAAATCATCGCCAGTGTGGCGTAATGTTGAAAAAGTACAGCTGAAAATATATATGCGCGTTCAAATGCTTCAAGATCCATTCGCTGAAACATTCTCAAAACAACTGTTAGATATCGGTGATGGAAAAGTAGCTGTACATGAAAACACTGCATGCATAAAATTGCGAACTGATTTCTGCACAATCATTAACTCGCAAAATGCTCCCATTGACCAGATATTTCCCGATATACACATACAATACTTGAATCATGAGTAGCTGGCAGAAAGAGCAATTTTAGCAGCAGCAAATGTGGACGTCAACGATTTGAATTTCAAGATACAGCAGTTGATTCCAGGGGACTTGATGTCTTACAAATCTATCGATACAGTTTGCGATATCAACGAAGCTGTAAATTATCCAGCAAAGGTTTTGAACTCATTGGATTTGCCAGGCATGCCACCGTACCATTTACAACTGAAGGTTGTATTTCCGGTTACTTTGCTTTGTAATTTGAACCCGCCACGGCCGTGCAATGCGATTAGTTATTAAAAAATTGATGAAAAACGTTGTCGAGGCAAGCATTTTGAATGGCAAGTTCCGAGGAGAAGATGTATTACTACCACGAATCCCTATTATTCCGACAGATGTGCTAATTGAATTCAAACGGATTCAATTTCGAATTAGATTGACATTTGCAATGACAATGAATAAGTCGCAAGGCCAAACGATGTCTGTTTGTGGTTTAGATTTGAGCACACCGTTTTTTCACACGGACAATTATACGTGGCATGTTCTCGCGTGGGTAAACCATCTAGTTTGTTTGTGTTGGCTAAAGATAGACTCACTAAAAATATCGTACACTCCATTGCACTAAGAGACTGATAAAGTTATTTTTTAATTGTCATAATTTGTGATAGAGATGTAATTTGAAATTTATTAGTTAAAAGTAAAAAGTACAAAGATATCTAAAAATGAATGTTTGGTGTTTTGTTGCTTTTATAAGTCGTCCGTTCACAGCGTTCTATTCCTCTTTCATTCATATACCACATCCCCACATACTTACAATGAGTTAGTTAATTCTCATTTGACTACCAAAATATTCTCTAGAAATAATTTATATGGCGAAACAACGTTTACCGGGTCAGCTAGTATAATATATATAATTTTATTTGGCTCTGTCGATTCTACATCTTCTAACAAGAGCACGTTCATTTCCAAAAGCGTTTTGTGCAAATACATTGATGAGAACTTATTAAATAAAGAAATTAAATGAATTCAATTTTATAGTATATAGTATACTATAAGGTTAATCTTAAAAGCAATTGAAAGGAGAAATTTTTTAAAAAATTAAAGTATTGAGATTTTTTTCACAATAGCTGACACGAATTGAATTTGAGAATAGAGTTTATATTTAGATATAATCATTAATATAGGGTCTACATATAAGTTGGGTGATTTCGTAAGTTAAGAACTTCAGAAATATTAAATACAATTAACTTTTTTAGAGTCACACTAGTATTAATATACCCTATGTTTATTCGTAGATGACATAAGGTGTCACAACTAACTCTATCTTTTGGAGATTGGTATTCATTCTTTGTTCGGCTTTACAATAATAGAGATGTAGAATTGAGAAAGCGAAATGCTGTCTCAGGCTTCATAAAAATCATTATACAGTGCAGATACGACAACATATTGTTCTAGAATACAAGAAAAAAGCCAGGAGAATATTGTGGATGATATTGACTAGACAATGCGAGAGATTTTCGTGTGTCTATCAAGGAGCGCCATCCGTATAGTGGCTGACGCGGTGCGCAGGGTCGAATCCGGGAGGCATGGATTTTGTTGTATTTTTTCTGTCTGTGTTGTTTACCCCGTGTTATACGTTCGGTGGTGCACGGGTTTATAAATGTTAAAAAAAATTTTAATCATCAAAGAAAAATATCAGGGTTACGTCTTTCAATAGGGTGACATATCCCTTGTCACTACCACAACGACGTTACAGTTTAACTCTATGGCATAGAGTTAACTTAGGCAAACTTTTTAATGGGGGGGGGGCACAAAGTTTAAGGAATTCTAGAGGAGGGCCAGAATTATGAAAAAATGCATTTTGTGTTAAAGCTTTTAATCATAATGTTATAAAAACATTACAGCATTACACACAAATGTTACAAATTACTTTTTACCTTAAATAATATTTATTTTAGCTTTTATTCGAAGGTCCTGACATGTTAGACGTGTGAGACATATGGAATTGTTTTTGATTTTCTATAATATTTTCGAAAGCAGGTTCCAGCTGTGACGAAGCAACTTTCAGCAGTGCGAAAAGGTGTTCATCAGTCAATCGTCAATCTCGGAATCGACTTTTCTTTTTTTATACTCCATTATCTTAAAGGGGTGTTTTTTTTTTCAAAAATTTATGAACGTAACGCGTTACGCGAACAAGCAAGAACAAGCGACAAAATTAACGTAAAACGTGCCATCGGTCAGTGACAGCTGGCGAGTGGCGACTGAGTTCATTCGCCCGCGCCTCTCATTTAACCACGCTTTGCACACCGTATTATGCAACACATGAACTACGCGGCTAGTTCAGCTTCTTCTGTAGGCTATGGATCTATTATTCGACTAAGTAAAATCCACTTTAAACTTCTCGACCATCAAAACGTAATTGTAGTGGCAATGTACTATCCATCTCGATAAACCACGAGGGACCGTACTTTGCCCATCACTGATAGCATAGAGTCTATGCTATCAGTTTAGATTGATCAGAAATGTGTTATTCATTCGTCATCATGATCCATGGATCTTTCACCACTGGATTGAAGTGTATGAGGTATAGTAAAAGTTCAAGTGTGAACTCCACCATTTCCTGCGTCCATTAATGAACTAAAATCCAGAATCCGCCCTGCAGTTAACTTGATAGACGGAAACACATGCTGAAAAGTATGTTCCAAGAACTGATTTACCGATGGAACATTTACAAAGTAACGAAAGGAAGCCACATTGAACATTTGGGATAATGGTAAACTTGGAGTATTACTTTACCATACAACAATATATACTATTTTATTTTTTCCGCTGTAAATTACATGAAAAATTCATTATTTTTTATCAACTAATTTATAGACACCATGTATATTGGGTCATTTTGGGTAGTGGTCCCCAACCCCACGATCGCGGATTGGTCCCGGTCCAGGGATCAAACAGCAACACGCCGCACAAGGAGCATTAAATTATTTCCATTTTAATTAAGAGTTTGCAAAAAATAAAAGAAATTGACGTAAATAAATTTTCTTCTCAGCTCAGTTTCTTTTCAACAACTCGAGGCCCTTTTGTTTACAACAGCTCACTTCACATAGCGGGTGCAAGAGGGCACAACATTCTCCCCACTTGAATTTTAGAACTTCTAGGAGAAAACTCAACAAAAAGAACTAAGCAAACTAAAAAATATCATTCGTTTACAATTATTTATAGAATGATACAAAAACACACAACAGAATTCAAAATCTCAAACTAAAATATTGTTACGAATTTTGGGTAAAAACGTGTAAATAATTTGTATTTGGATGTGCAATGCATTTTTATTACTCTATGTGATATTTATATTATGTTAAAACTTAATATATTCGCAAGCAACGTTGACCCTTACGTTATAATGGCGATCGATTCAATGGGAACTTGGAAAAATCTTGGCAGTAGAGCAAAGTTGGCATCATTTTGGCGACTGATTTGGCGATTTGGCGACCATGTTGGCAACCGAAACCTTAAGGTATTTCGTTCTTGCTTTTCTTATTCATTATCTGCCCCTAAAAGTGCCCTAAAAAATAAAAACCAATCAGTTATTGGTTTTCTTTCTATTGGTTTCTTTCTTTGGTTTTTACCTCGAGATAAAAACAGTAACTCTAGAAAAAAATCTATTTTTAGGCTATAATTTAACATATATATTGTTTTTTCAATTATTTCACATTTTTGTTATTATTTTAATAAGAGTTTGAAGAAAAAAATGCACAAAGTGATGGTTTGAGTATCACTAATAAAGTTTTTATTGAAGTAGTCATTGACTTAAGAACAATTCTGAAGGATGAACTTAAAAATTGTTACACAGCATTCATTGTATGCAAAGCTTTTTACCTTCAAGCAATAGCATGATAGAAATCGTTTTGCATGTGTGTTCTGCGAATTAAATTTATATATTAGAACTCACTAATAACCGAAACATTTTTTATTCTAATTGCATCACAACTTTATGTAAGAAAATATCAGTTTAATGCGTTTTACTTTAAAATTGAAGAGTATAATTTTGAAGTTGTGGTGACAAGTTCACTTATTTAAGCTCTAAAATTAACAGTAGGAACAATTGTAATACTGAAATCCAAAAGAGAGAATTGCTATGGCCAATAGATGTCTTAATGGAATAGGAAAACATATGAATTCGAATGTAATTTTAAAAAAACAAAGGTTATATTCTATAAAGGTTTTTTAAGATCAGTATTAACTTGTGCATGGAAAACATGGACCAAGTTCTCCATGCACAAAAAGAGAACATGATAGAACAGACGAGAACATGATAAGTAGCTACGAAAGGAAGATCTTAAGAATTATTTTCGGAGGAATTAAAAGAAATGGCACTTGGCGTGGAAGATCAAATTTAGAACTCTATTACTCATATAAAGAATCTGACATAGTTAACTTCAAAGTACAGCGAATTAAATGAGTAGCCTACTTGTCAGAATGGACGTTGTCAGAATGGACGACAACCGCATCACTAAAAAAGTCTTCAATGACCAACCAATTGCCCACAAAGAAAATGCAAGCCAAATCTAAGATGAATTAATGGTCTAGAAAAAGAACTCCTAGTTTTTAGACATTAACAGGAAGAAAGCTGGCCTTGAAAAGACTTCTTGAGAAGGCCCACCCTTGGCTGTCGAGCCACTGAGGAAGAAAGAAATGTATTAAGAAATAGTTTTATAACTGTTATAATCAAAGATTTTTTTAATTCAAGAAGTAGGATAATAGAAATTTTTCGAAAGGGTTCAAGACTTACCAAAAGAATCCTTCAGAAGTAATGAGAGATACACTGCTGGCCACCCTGAAGAAAGCACGCAAATAACATGAAATTTACAACATGCATTAGCGGAGGTAAGATATGCAAATGATTAGAATTTCAGCGCAGATACACATCACGCACGCCTGTGGCACCACCTCAAAGCACTATTTAAAGCTTGGAGATTTCGACGATTTCAAGTTCGGCAATTGTGTTTTTCTTGTGGTTTTTTTCAAAAAACGACCAGTTATGTCTCGTAGAAAACAGCGACAGCTTTTGATCAAGTATCCGAGTTTGACAGAGGAAGGATAGTGGCCTACCGAGATTGTGGATTATCTTTCAGGGAAATCGGTAGTCGCGTGTTGGACGAAACCAAAAAACTGTAATGCAGATATGTGACCGTTGGATGCAGGAGGGTACGACGGACCAACGTGGTCGATCGTATCCACCTCAGTGCACCACTTCACGTGAGGACAGGCAAATTGTGCGCATGGCAGTGACGGATCACTCAGTCACATCACGAACCATAGCACAGCACATTGAGTCTGTAACGCATCATTCAGTGTCTGCGCGTAGCATTCGACGCCATTTACAGCAGAGTGGTCTGTTCGCAAGACGTCCATTGCTTGGTCTACCCTTGACGCTGAACCACAGACGTCTCCGCCACCAATGGTACGATGAAAGAAGGATGTGGGTGGCAGAATGGAATGAAGTTGTCTTTACTGACGATTCACGCATCTGTCTGCAACACCACGATGGTCAGATCAAAGTCTGGAGACACCGTGGAAAGAGGATGCTGAACAGCTGCGTTATGCACCGCCACACTGATCCTGCACCGGGTATTGTGATATGGGGCGGTATTGGAACTCCCTCGCGCATTCCTCTAGTACGCATTGCGGTACTTTAAACAGCCAGCGCTACATCTCCGAGATGTTGGGTCAGTTGTCTTCCTTACCTTCAGGGCTTGGCCACAGCCATATTTCAACAGGATAATGCGCAAACACACGTGGCATGCATTGTCCAAAGGTTCTTCGTCAATCACCAGATTTAAATGCTTCCCTGGCCGGCTCGCTCTCCGGATCTTTCGCCGATAGAAAACATGTGGTCCATGGTTGCTCAACGATTGACCCAGATTACACCCCCAGCTGCACACCAGATCAACTTTGGCAACGTGTGGAAGCTGCTTGGTCTGCTGTTCCCCAAGAACACATCCAAAGTCTCTTTGAATCAATGCTGAGGCGTGCGGCAGCGGTGATCTCCAACAATGGCGGCTACTCTGGCTGCTGATTCTGGCAGTAACCACACTTCACAGAAGTCTATAAATTTAATCATTTGATACTTGGTCAACATGTTATCTACAAAACAAAATTTTGTTGTGCTATCTCTTGTCTTTCTTGGTGTTGCATTTACGGTGGCCAGCAGTGTATATGCACTCATACACTGTTCAGAGTTTATAGTAATAACGATAATGATCTTATCAATACTGTAAAACAAATTGGTTTCAATCAAATATTTACCTAAAAACGTCTTTTATCAAAAAATTTACAAACATTAACAAATTTATCAAAACAGCATAATTTAAAAATAAGCACTTAAGCTTATGCTTAAGTAAAACAAGCACTTATATTTTAAGCACATCAGAACTAATTCATTTTAAAATCAAAAACACTTTAGTATCTAACATGTAAATATATTTTTTTCTTTTCCTAATGGTCTTCATATTGGTAAATAAGCCGTTAAAAACATGGCAAGTTCCCAAATATGAGAGCCATTTCATGTGGCCCCATCTAGTGGTAGCCTGCCTACTCTACCAACTTTGGACGCTTGTATTAATTTTAATTCAAGCTCTAGTCGGATGTTAAATATTGCCGTGAGTACCAGAGCCAAATTGATACTCAGGCAATGTTTTACATGCCAAGTAATCATATGACATGCATGCCTACAATTTCCGCATCCAGAAAATCTATCGACTTCATCCGGTATCGAACCTGCAACTTTAGGCTTACTAAGCGGGCATGCTATCTCTAAGCCACCGAGCCGACAGGGGAAAAAAGGTAATTTTTTTTTGATAATTCGTTTTCCATATTTCAAATTCTCTGATTTTCTACATTTAAATTTAAGTTGCGACCGAATCGATTTCAGTTGGATCAAGCCTTAAAACACCCTAATTATATTTTTTTGCTCTGCTTTAACATAGAAAAGAATCATTAGGTTCCCTCATCCCATTTATCTTTTTCAATTTTAAATTTTTGTACGATTTTAAAACAAAAAATACTTTAATGACGACAAATGTCAGTTTTAAAAAATAAATCTTTGATTAATAGGCATAGGAACTCTATTTTATAGTCCACATAAAATATAACACCGTACAGATGCTAATTCAAAACGATGAAAGAAATCAAATGCTGTATTTTATTAGTTTACTTTCATCGGAATTCAATAGCAACAATAAATTTTAGGTTATACATAAAATACCATTATCCTAAAAATCATTTTTACCAGATGTAAGCAAAAATTTTCTATTGAATCTCTCAAAGTTGTATCAAAATGTTATTAAATGCTAAGGAAAAGTTGTAAAAGTTGGTATTTGAAGATTTCATTTCTTTGACCATACATTTATTTCTCAGTTATTCGAGTTAAACCTTCTATCTTTCCTTTTTATAATCATGTAAAATTTTTAAGGGCGTGTTTTTCTGATTTTATCTCCCATATATATAAATTGCAATGCAGCCTTAAAAAAAAAATTTTTGTATCTCAATATCGAACAGCAATGTTCAAAGTTTTGTATTATTTCTTAAATAATAACAAGAAGTTCAATGTAATAGTTGTACAAAAAATTAATGATACAATAATCAAATGCAAGAAAAAGTAGAATTGGGATAATATTTGGTCACCGACTTTGAAACATTTATAAAATATCTTTGATTTAAAAATACCACCTTTTACGTAGAATTATAATGCTATTTTATATTCAAAGAGTATTTTTAATAAGATGTCTTTAAATGAATTACTTATGCAATTCAGTATAGTTTTGCTTATATTTAACTATTCGTAATTACAAATGTCTTCTAAAAATAGAATTTTTGAAAAGGGTACATTTTTGTTATGTTGGCTTCTACAATTTTCTCCAGAAGTAATCATTCAAGACTTTCCTGGATTTTTCTAGAAACATTTATTTCTGTCGCCAAATTTAGCAACATTGCGAAAATTTTCTGTCTCTAACGTTTTAGAAGAGAAAGCGCAAGTTCGAAATTTCCATTACACTATTCTTATTTTTTGAAATAGAATAGAAAAATTTAGTGAACAGAAAATAAGATGATAGCCAAATATCTAAAATTAGAATCATGTTTGCTATTTTTTCAATTAACTTACAAAAATTAGTCTCGCTTTCTTTATTAAAAATATTAAAATCTATTTTTGATTAATTAAATTAAAAGCTTTATAGTTTTAAAATTGTTTTTCAAAATATTTTTTTCATTTAAATATTAAATAAAAATAAAAAATAGTATATCAAACATATCCATCAAAATTGATACTGAAAGATATTTAGAAAGCAAAAAAAATCTAGTAAAAAAATGCTACGAAAGTAAAAATCAAAAACTGTGCTAAAAATCAAATTGAAATTTAAGCTATCAATAAACAAAGATAAGAAATATTTGAAAATCAAAACGATAAAAAAATGGAAATCTTTTTTTTTTGTTGTTGTTGTTGTTTGTTTTAAAACAAAAACAAAATAGAAACGAGTCCAATAATGGAAAAGAAATGTATTTTCCTTTCTTCAGAATTTTTCTTTCACATTGTTTCTTGCAGTGAAATAATTCAGATTGACAGCTAAACACTGCTGCATTTTTTTTAAAATTTAAAAAACAGGAAAAAGGTAAAAACAGTGAAATGAGCACGAAGAAGTGAAAACATGAAATTCAATTTATTTGACCTCCTGAAAGCTTTCGTTTGTCAAAAATCTGACAACGCCATCTACAATAAAATGAATGGACCATATCGCATTCAACTCTAGCAACCGAGGAATATTCGATTCAACCAAATAAAAAGAAAAGAAATCTTCAACAAGCAGCAGAACATACTTCGTTATATTTTATGTAATGAATAATAACAACGAGGCACAAGTACATTTCTTATACTTTAAAGTAATACCTCATACAAAAGCAGGCAGTCGGTAATCAAATTTCTGCAGTCTTTTTGCTAAATCAGAAATTCACTACGAGTAAAAAATAAAAGGAATTTTGTGCATTCAAATACGAAAACTTTCACTGAATGATAGAAACAAGTGCTGTAAAGGATTGCTGAAATTTAAATAAAATTTCGAAACGTAAATATCCTCCTCCTTATTTACATTTTTATACTTACTTTTCATAATATTTGAATCCATATCAAGCTGAATTTAATTTTTAGTATTCGAAGAGTTTTTGGAGAAAGATTTTATCTTAAAAGGGGAAAAATTACATTAGTGCTTAAGATTTTCCTTTTACATCTATCTATAAAATGTTAGGAGAAATCATTAATATGTATATTTCGATATTTTTATAAAGAAATAGTTTCACAAAGACTAAATTTTTTAACTTTTATTAGATATTCATAAAATCCTAAAAAGTTTTTTTTTATTAATATGTGCTTGTACCTTGCACAAAATGTTTTGAAAAATATTCCTAATTTATTGTGTATGCAATAGAATTGCTCCCTAATATTAATACTTAAAAAAATTCCATGAATATTTAAATATTGAATAAAGAACTTTTTTTTAGTATATACAGATTTTTTAGCTGAATCTTCAACTTTAAAGAAAAAAAAATTTTAATATATTTCTATTTCAAAAAAAGGTATTTTTTCAAATGCGAGAACTTTAACTAAATTTTTACAAAAAAAAGAAAGAAAAGTATTTTTTTTTAACTTTTTTATAGCAATATGTAATTTTAAAAGTTCGTATTTTTCAAGTAAATTTTGGAAAACAAAGATTTTCAATACAAAACAATTATTTAAGGGAAACCCAATATAAAGAAGCATGAAAAGTTCATTGAAAATTACCAAGTCTTTTAATGTAAAAAAAAGAAAAAAAACATAGTCTTATTTAAATAATTTTTCTTTATAATGTATACCATATACTTTCGATCCAAATCTTTTTTTTATATATAAATTTTACTTTTTTTTCCTGCGTCCTATAAAAGATACAGTTACAATTACAAAATTTTAAAAGAAGATAAGTGCATTTATATATCTAATAGGATTAATAAGTTTCATTGCATTTATATATCTAATAGGATTAATAAGTTTTATTGCTCCTCGGGTTTAGCTATCAAAGTGCATTCTCGTAAATTCTAACGACTGAATAAAGGTAGTTAACTTTAGATCATGTCTGTTTCTTACTCGAACCCACTCACACCCGCGACCGACGGGTTGCGACAAAGTAATAAAAAATAATTTTTAATTAATCATTATAGTTTTTAAAACATTTTATGTTTCACGTAAAGGAGAAACACTAATTTAAAATTTAAATACAATTGATTAAACTTTAATGAATTTAAAATTATTTCGTAAAATTTAATATCATTCATAGAAGAATCTAATTTAAAGGAATTTCACAAATATTACATATTTTACTTTAAAAAACTGACTTCTCAGGGTTATTTAAGTAAAGTCATTATTTTGCAATACTTTGTTTTTAATCACTTTTACAACCCTTTTAAACTTGCTATTAATAAGAGCGTGGGAGTAAGCTGTATAAAACCCTGCATACCAGACATGCTTCATACACACACATAGCATTGGGTAGTTGCTTTTTCGTGACTTTATATTTCAAAATACACCGCAGACTCAGATCTCGGCTGTTACTTAGATGGTCAAGAACTTGGACTCTCTGTCGTCAAAAAATCATTAGCAACCCTCAACCTGTGTCACGGGGTCCCATTATGTATGAAATAGATTAAAATGCAGACTTTTTTGTTCATTGTGGAATATGGAATTAGGAAAAAAAACTGAAAGATATATAACTCTAAAATTATTCTTACAGCTATTTTGTAAGTTATTGAATGTCATTGCTGAAGAGGTTTAATTGTTTGAAGAGAGAAAATTTGATGTACTCTCTGCTTTCCACTTTTATTTCTACATAACTAAGTAAAAAATCTTTACTCATATAAAAAAAAAATATTTTGAACCCACAAAGAAATTGTAAAACCACTGAATGCTTAGAATCGTGTCAAAATGAAAATCACAAATTATACACCTGATTTTTCAATATGAATATAGAGCAATGTAAGCACTAGATTCTCATGAAAATTTTTATTTATCTTTTTAATTAACTATAGTGAAGGGTAATACTTATATTTTATGTTGTTTATTTCTTATTCTAATAAATGTTTAAAAATACATAATGTATGTACAATTTTAATTTCTTTTATTAATGTTGAAGAGATAGTTATATTTTATGCTGTTTATTTTTATGTTAAGAAATATATTTAAATAATCCAAAATTAATATGTAATAAAACTGCAAACCTATATTATTGACCTCTATTTTTTTAATCTACATAAATTATCGCGGTAATCAAATTGTTTTAAATATGTTCTACTGTGTGGCACGCTGAATCATATTGGTAGATTTGCTTGGCACGCCACAGTTAAAAGGTTGCCGACACCTGATATAGCGGTTGCTCATACAAAGGCGCATTTCCGATGCGCTATAGCTCCTACTATTTATTTATTGAACATCAAATTTTAACTATTTGCATGTTCGGTGCAAATGTCTTTCCATACGAAATTTCATTATTCCTTCTTGGTGCGTCTATTTTTGTTATAAGGTGTATATTAGCAATTCAAATTCATGCATGTAACTGGTTATTCCCTTTTCTTAACTAGTTTTAAAAAGTAGTTGAATTACGTATTTAAGTGTTCTAAGAGATAAATGAATAAGATAGTGTAACAAAAAAAGATTTGATTACGAAGTAAACCCAAACTATACAATGGAGAAGAAAAAAGGAAGTGAACAGGATGTAACTTTACATATTTTTAACAAAACTTTAAGCTACTTTGGTATTTTAAAAGCAAATTTTTTCGCTAAAAAATAGATTACATGAAAAAAATTGAAAACCATTTTCTCTCAATAGTTAGCAGAATAGTTAGTCTGGACTTTAAAGGTTTTTTTTTACATAGTTAACGGAAAGAATCAGAAGTAAAAAATATATATGCGCAGTGTAAAATATTTTAGACTCATTCTTCTTTATGTGTACTGAGCCGCTGAAACCAATATTAAATATTCATCATGAATTTCGTTTAATTTTTATCTTTAGGATTCGAGTTTGAGAACTTTTTTATAAATGGCTTAAAAATGTAAATTTTTTTTAATTTTGAAAAAGTAATTTTTTTATTTAAAATATGTAATCTTTTTATGAATATTTTTAAAGATTCTCCATTTTTTTTAATTACAGTCACTCCGTAAAACTATTAATATACAACTAAGGGATTCTAATTGCATAGACAGCTATACAAAAAAATTTAGTTCTAACAATAAAACTTCTCAATGCAGAAAATAGAGAAGCTTTGTGGTATTTTGAGTTTATTTAATAATAACTAAATAGTCACTTTTTCCCTTGTTAACAATTACATAATATTAAATGCTATTTTTTTTAAAAAATATAGGAGTTTACTATTTTTTTCAGTTTAAAATTATTATTCTATGTACATATAAGTATTTATATAATTGCTGTTCGAGCTATATAAATCTACACAGTTAAATAAATATTACTCATCTTTCAGTAAAGGGGACCAATCAATGAACACTTCGCAATTTAGTAAAGAAAATAATTCATGATGAAATAACGATTTCATTCTAGAAAACTACATATTTTAGTAACCCTGATGCATTGAAATTCAAAACTATTCCACAAAGTCACTTATTCCCTCTGTTATATATTTCCATTGTTATTTAATATGAGAGGGGATAATCAGCAAAAAGGTTACAAGCCGCAGCCTGTGAAACCTACATAATGTGGAGAAATTTTATTTCCCCAGAGTGGAGATAAATGGCGCTACTTATTATACAGCTGGTTTGAGGGAAGGTAGGGAAAGTTCCCAGATGGTTCAGGATGATTGAAATGGCTAGAGCTTAAGAAATTGGTCTCGTTTGGATTCGATTTTTATAGGCAACGAATGTGTCCGCAACTTAGAGAGCAGAGCAGAATGAGCAGACAACATGTAGCAAAATGGTGTCACTCTTTTCCTTCAGACAGACAAGATGTCGAAAAAGGCAATATGGTAGGGAGTTGCCGGCCAAGTTCTTCAACGACAGAAATAAACACAGCATGAATTGAAGAAATGTTTCAAAATGATCGACGGATAACACTGAGTGAAATCTCGTCAGAGCTGGGACTGAACTATGGTAGCATGCAGCATATTATTTATGATGTGCTGCGATATTCCAAGATAGTGATGTGAAAACATCCGCCCAGACCTGGCTCAATGTGAACAAAGACCTGATTTCTACCAAGACGGGTTAAAGAAGTCGGTTCTACGTTCTGATGATGTTGTTGTTGTTGTCGTGTACTTCCCGAAGTGAAGGAATGAAAGTTGTCAGAGCCTGTGAGACAGGTTGGAATTCTTAACGATGGATGGCGATACCACCTATCTCCCCTCCACAATTTGGGCATGGAACTGGAGAGGAGGGAGATATTCTCCAGCCCCCTGCACTCTTGGTTTCTGCTGCGACCGCCCACAAGACTTTCGGACCCACTGATTTAACGAGCACGTACTCCGTGTGTACTCGGTGGTATCGGACATCGAACCCAGGCCCTCCGATATGGAGTCCGATGCTCTAACCACTAGGCTACCCAAATAGTCCGATAAATGCCTAAATACACTGGTGACTATGTCGAAATGTGATAGGCACGTATGCCTCTTAATTTCCCTTTGTATTTTCTGTCTAATTTTAACAAATATTTCTTTATTCGACTTGTATTCTTTTTTTCTGATCACCCCTCGTACATGTAAATGTTTTAAAAAACAAGAGATTTAAAAAAAATTCTTAAATGTTTTTGTTGAAAAATTTTACTAGTCCTCCGCGTACGGCCCCGCGATTTGAGCGGGGTACCAATTTCGTCCCCGATTGCGGGTCACGTTAAAATCGCGGGCGAAGAATTTTTAGCGCGTTTTTCACGTAGTGGAACAAAAGCACTATTAGGACGCAAATTTCGTCTTCGTCTTCGTTCCATATTTTGTCGTACCTTTTTCTCAGCCAATAAGCAACCAATTGACCTCGGGTTTTCGGCATTTGGTCTCATTTGTGCCCTAGATGAGCTGAATCATATTTAAATTTTCCCATAG